>JAPYYZ010004828.1:0-10219 GCA_030522705.1 Eretmocerus eremicus
GTCGATATTACAGGTGATATTACAGTTACATTTCCACGTGTGATCCCACGTGTTATTCCACCAGTGATAACAGGTGTGATATCAGGTGTAGTAACACGTAGCATCACACGTGGAGTAGCACGTGGCCATTTTTAGTAGGGAGGTTCAGTCATAACATTTTGGCATCCCTTGTGGGGATCAATCAGAGTTGCGCTTCACCATTCTCTTGCTCTCAAGTTCGTGAAATAACATATGATTATCTGATCAGACCTTGCATTCTACAAGACGTTCAAATCCCTCATAATCGCGTCTATCAAAAGGTATGAGATACAAGAATCCAACATCCGATTAGAGCATTCAATATGTCGTTCTTAGCTGTATTGAACGAAACAATCGAGGATATTAATGTTATATTAGACCCCACTCAACGAGAGACAGCCCTCCTTACATATTCCCGACAAGAAGAACTAGGAAACGCCGAACGGATGAAACTCGCCTATGACACTCTTTTGAACACTACACGAAGTAACGCAATGCGCGAAGTGTTAAATAGTTTCCACGAATTTAACGGAACTACAGCGTTGAAAGACTTCACACAAGAAATTGAGAATTTCCAAGACACGATACCTGAAAACAAATGTGGAGATCCTCTACGTGGGATCCTCACTAAAATCAAAGGCGATGCCAGAAAGTACTCATGGGATGGGGGCAAACAAAGCCTCGATCAATCGGAAGAAATCTTGAAATTGAATTATTCACCCAGAAAACCATATAACTACTACGTGAATGGAATGATGTGGATTTCAATGAAGAAGAATGAGACAGCTCGGAAATTTTATAATAGAGTCAAAGGCTTGATCAAAGACGCTAACGCTGCTGTCAAAGACTCTATGACAGGTGCAGCAAGAGGAGATGATCACAGACCTCATCCAGGAATACTCGGATTGAATGCATTCATCCGAGGCCTTCCTGATAGTATGAGGAGTGGCATCGATATCCTCTCACCCAAAAATATGTCCAAAGCACTCGAAGCCGCTGAAGAGGCCAAGAGCTTTGTCGTAAGCCTCAATATCAGTCGAGTAGGAGTACACTCGAGGAGCTCAGAACAGACTCATGAACAGAAACCACAGGACTTCGACAATAGTAGACAGAAGCAGGTAACCTTCATGAATCAGAATGATCAAGAATTTATGACCGAAATAGGACACCTTACCATTACGACAAGAACGACGTGGCTGCTCCACCCCCTATGAGGTACGATTTCGACGGAAGAATTATAGCTCACCGTAACCTAAACTTTCTACCCCAAAGCTCAGGCCATCTTTACCCGAATGGACGCTCTTCTACCCCGGGACCTCGTCCAAACTCACCATATCCGCAATCGTCGTCTCCTCACAATAAGCCAAACTCTCCTTACAGATCCCACTTCCCCTACCGATCACAATCGCCCTATCAACCACAATCCCCTCACCGAATATTTCCCCCTGTACCGTATCTATTCCCTCCATTTCGAAGGTATTACCCATACTACTCATACCCTTTACATCCCCCTATGTATTCCGGTTATGGCTCATATCACAATCAGAGATGGCAACCTACCAATTCTCAAAGTGACCCTCAATCGACAAAACCAATGGGAGGGCAGCATTTAAACTCCCAGCCTGCCCGCAGTGAAGGAACGACCGCGGGCAGGTCAACTTCACGAGTGAAAATGATGAACGTGAGTGACTACGAACCGCAAAAAGCCCAGAGATCGGACTAATGATCAACATTGAACACAATATCCTCTCTGCACGAATCGGTTTTTGTTCACTCAGATACCGGAGCGAATATCTGTACAATCAAATTAAGCTCCTTGAGAAAACATGTCTAACTGGACGCATAGGATGTGATTCGAATCACCGGAGTTTCCGCGGAACCTATTTCCACGATCGGAGTGATCGGAACTTGTATTTTTGGTAAAGAGATCAGGCTGCATATCTTTCCCCCTGAATGCGTGGTGAAATATGATATCATTCTAGGCTCGAATTACTTTCAGAGATATGAAGCTTGGATTTCATTTGACAAAAACTCAATTTCTTTTGAAGGGAACAGAGGAGCCCCGATCTCTCTCCTACCTCCGGAATCTAGTCTAGACTCTTCTGAGGACGAAGATGCTGACATGGACGAACTAGAGATCTTTTCCTATCCGATAACTGATACGATAATACTACCCATTCGAAGACCCAACCACATTCGACGTCATTTTCACAACAAGAACGGTTCCGAAACTCTATTGCAGACAGAGAACACGCTTTTATCTGATAATGCATTGCCTGTTGACAATATCTCACTCGAGAACGATTCAAACATACCCGGACCGCTGACATCTAATACATACGACGCGGAGTTACATGCTAATAGCTCAGCGTTACCATCCAAAACGCCTGTAACGCAAGTAACTCAGTTACCATCCAATTGCTCTGATAATGAATGGGAAGAATCACCGTACCACCATAGCAATGCCCGTGGAGATACAGCGGGTGCCCCGAATATTTTCCAAATCACTGTTCCAGCCAGGACAAAATTGGCAATTCCGATACGAACTGACTGGAAAGACGGCGAAGCATACTTACCGCGAGTCAATACAAGGAAGAGGCTATCCTGAGGAGAAGCTGCCGTAACTGTCACAAATTGAACATGCTACGATATGACTATTAATACATAAGATTATGATATGACATTGCATAACCCTTCCAAGAGCTAGAACCTTCCGCCCTCGACGGCTCCGAAAATTCTTCTGACTCAGGACCCGAATCAGATGAGCCACACACAGAATTGCGTAGGGAAGAACGAGTCAAATTCATAACAAAATATTTACTCCGATCCCATTATTGCCGGCACGGACGTCAATATTTGGAACAGATCATAAGGAATTTCCACCATCTCTTCAGTTTACCTGGGAGGATACCTCCTAGGATAACCTATGTTCGATACCAAACCCCTACAAATGATAACAAACTTACAGTGGCCAAACAATACAGGTATCCACCGTCCCTCCACAAAGAAGTACGAGGACAGATCCACGAACTCATACAGAAGAACGTTATTCAACCCTCCAAAAGTTTATCAGTTAACCTACTCTGGATCGACCCAAGAGACCGGGCTGAGATGGGAAGAATAGGTATCGATTGGTCATAGATTTGAGAAAATTGACGGAGATAACAGTATCGGACGCGTACCTTCTACCCAATATCCAGGAAATATTGGGACTCATCGGCAAATTCAAGTATTCTTCAGTCATCGATCTCGTCAGCGGATTCCACCGAATAGGAGTCGAACCTTCAGATAGAGCCAAGACTGCGTCCCGAACGCCTTTTGGTCTTTTTGGATGAATTTGCATGCCAATCGGCTTGTGTAATGCACAAGCCACTTTCCAGAGGCTCATGGACCGAGTCATGTCAGGGCTGCAAGGGATCGAATTTGGGTCTATTTAGATGACATTCTAATCTTCTCAAATTCCCTCGAAGAACACCTCCCCAAGGTCACTGGACTGTTCAGACGACTCACGAACGCTGGGATGAATTTCAGCCAGAATATGCAAATTCTTGACACGTGAGGTCGAATACCTGCGACACATAATCAATCAACATGAAATGAGACCAGATTCCGCTGAGTTAGGTGCCGCGAGGAATTTTCCTGCGTCAAAAACTCAGAAGGATATGAAATCGTTCATAGGGCTTGCAAATTATTATCGACGACTCATCGAAGATTTCTCCAAGGAAGCTGATCCAATGAACGACATGCTGTCAAAAAACGAGAAGATCGGATGAGCAGAGGAGCAACGAAAGAGTTCCGAACCCCTTCGAAAAATCCCTGTGTGAAGCTCCAGTATTAATCCCGGCTGATTCCAATAAACTTTTCAGCTCCACTTGTGATAGTAGCAATTTTGCAATAGGAGCAGTTCGCAGCCAAGGAAAACCGGGCCGCGAACAACCAGTGGCATACATGTCAAAATCTTTCTCAAAAGCTGAAGGAAATTATTCAGCGACAGAAAGGGAATGCCGGGCGGTCGTTACTGCCGTTCAGTATTCCCGCCACTACCGCTATGGTTGCGATTTCACCATCTGTGGTGACCACGAGGCTCGAACTTGGATTCGGTCGATCAAAGATCCAATGAGCAGATTGAATCGCTGGAGAGCGAGACTACGGAGCTGTACTTATACCTTCAAATATAAGCCGGAATTGCAAAACACCAATGCTGACGCACTCTCCCGTAATCAACAATCTCCAGAATTTACTTTAAATCGAACCATATTTGATGGGGGATTTCCATGTACCAGTCCCGATCAAGACTCTGACAATGACACTGACTGCTCCTCCACATCTGTGAAGATGCTCCCTCTGATTCCCCGACCTACAAAAACATCACTACGAAAAGCAGAAAATGCCCAAAATAGATCAGATTCCGGCTCGTTTTCAGCAACCCAGCCTAGGCGCGGACGTAAAGAAGGCTCAAAATTCGAACCACCAGAGAGATCTGCTAATATGTCCGCCGGACAGGAAAACCTTCTCAAGGGAATCAACACCGGCGGAAGGACACCGACACTTACCGCGATTCCGAACCAGGAAGAAAATGGAACATATTGGTGGGATAGTGGAGGAATCACCAAAGACCCTACACACTTGTCCTTCTCCGAATCAGATTCGGATTTCTCCGATTCAGTCTCAGAGAAATCTACATCTCCCTCATCAACGTACTTGGGGGAAGGGCCAGTCCTGAATAAAATTGTGGAAGATTGGGTCGCACATTTTCTCCTTCCCTCAGAAGCACCCCCGATTTCAGGAGTTATGAAAGCAAAAGTATCACCCTCAAGAGGAGTTATCCCGAAATCCACTCCGTTACTGTAACTGGAAGTGCAAGCAGCCGACCTCCAAGTTCCTGAGAAACCTTCAGTACGAATCATCAAAGGAATAGCGATGTTGAAGACGATGATCCCCAAACGAACGATCAACTCACGAGATTCTCGGCTCCCCGCACAATACGCGCAGAGTTGCCGCCTCGTAACTCAGTTACACGCCCATTCGAAGATGCCATGCGTACAACACCTCTTTCCGAATTATGGGAAGATGCAAAATCTTCTCCGCAAGAAATATACCTTCCAAGTACAAGTATGAATCAGGACTCAAGTTCGACCATTCAACCTGATTTCATCCTTGAAAACCCCACAACCCTCAACGTCCTAATAAACTGAGCATGTTCGACGTATGCTGAGAACAACATAGCACATTTCATCTCATGGGACTCCGACTTCTCGTCCCTGAATAAAAAACTACTCAGTGATATCAATTGACCCAAAAAAACTGAAGAAACTGGACCCCGACGTAGGTGACTTACTAGTAACAGAGAACCGTAGAAGGCTCAACCATAGCCCAGTACCTGTCTACCAAAAAGACTCCCCTGTCAACCCCACGAATATGAAGATGTTTTCATTTTATCTTCCGAAACTGATCCGAAAATCAGGTATAGAATCTTCCAGAGTCGGTAGAGTCAGAGAATTAACAGATAAACTTCCGAAACCAGCAGTGAAAGAAGCATCTTTGGATGAATTCCGCGATCTGCCTCTGACCATCACCTTCTGCTACGGCACTTGGAACGTTCTCCCACCTGAAAAGATTGCCTCTATCACGGAGGGAGCCCACTCTGGTTTTCTTTGGAGGCATCGCGGAATCGAAAAATCGTATAGACACGCACCTGAAAAATATTGGAGGAGAGGTATGAAGAGACTGTTTCAAGAATTTATAAACAAATGCACAACTTGTTGAGAACACAAACTGATCCGGATTAATAGCAGAGTCCCTATAATCATCACGGACACTCCGATGGAGGTATCCTCGAAAGTAGCAGTTCATGCATTCGGCCCATCACCTCCCTTCACTTCGAATAATAGACACATCCTAACCATGCAATGTCAACTTTCAAAATCTTGCTCAGCCGTTCCCGTGCCTGACATAAGAGCCATTACGGTCGCGGATGCGTTAGCCTGGCATCCCATCGCCAGCTCCGGGATGCCTCAAGTAATTCTGAGCGATAGAAGCACTAGTTTCAAAAATAGGCTCCTTGAAAGGCTATCAAGAATATCCGGTTCCAAGCTCATAACAACGACAAGTTTTCACCCTCAAGGAAACGGGTCCTTGGAATGTAACCACGCGATGCCTGGGAGTTCCATTCGCACGGCAGCCGCAGAGAAACAAGACTGGGATGAAATTATTCCGTTTGCAATGTCTGAGTACAACACTCCAGTCCTTAACTGGACGGGTTCCAGTCAATTTAGAATAATTCATGGCCAAAAAGCCCGCATACTAGAAAAACCACCAGACGAGTTCGAATACGAAACAGATAATTCTTATCTAAGTAATTTGATGAAAATTTTGTCCGAGATCAGAATGATCGCGCGGGAAAATTTTGTACAATCGAGAAAAGAAACGAAACTTCAGTACGACAAAAACAAGAAAGCTACAGATCTCAAAGTAGGAATGGTTAGGTCCAAACCAGAGGGGTTAGGATAAACGAATATATTTGAGTTCGGAGAACAGTTTAGCGAGCGCACTGCTCAGTTGTGCTTACCTTTTCCTTGGAAATCATCCTCGTGAGGATTAATCTCCATCAAAGGTGATGAAATTCAATGGATCAGGTTTTCAGGGTTTCAATAGTTCGAGGAAATGATAGATAATTCCAAAATGATCAAATATGCATCCATTCACAGAGGGATAATGAGTCCAGAATTTAACCAATATAAATAGTACAATGTATTCAGGGAATGATTTAATGATTTGTGGATCTGGAACTAATATATTTCCGTAACGCCATTCCGATAGGAACGCATGTGGGATAAAATTTTGCGTTTGAATCTGCTAGTCATCAAGTCCCAAACGAATGATTGGGATTCTTAATTTTGTGATCAGACGAATAGAATTTGCTGTTGACTCACAATTTTGGTCTTCTTAAACTACTCGAAGTTCTGGTAAACAACCGTCTTCCAAGGCGCAGATTGTAAAGAGCGGGTCGTGGCAGCTGGATCGGGTTACGCCGGCCTCTTCCTTCGGCGGGATGCAGTCAGAGCTCGTGGTCGCCATTTCTCAGCACCTGATTTTGTTCTTCCCTTCTAGGAATCGTGGGTGAGCCGATGGGATAGACTCTAAACCACTCGAGCAAATTGGAGTAAAGACTGACAGAGACTGATCGATGAGCTGATGTTGACGCTCTCATTCGAAGGCCCGAAATATTGTTCCACTCAAGTGTGTCACTCATGTAACTCGCGGTTACGAAGCATGGAAATATGTTACTCGCGGTTACAATGAATGAGGCTATGTAACTCATGTCACCCAGCGAGTTACATGCTGGAGCTACATGCTGAATCGCGGTTCTCCGAATTCGTTTAACCCGCTCCACATTCCCTGCAAGCGCAGCTTATGACTTCACTGAATACAGCAACTGAGAATCGGTCCGCGATCCCAAGCGCGCACCGGAAGGACGGAACGTCACATCTCCCCCTAGACCATTCCCGTCCCGGGAATGCTCTGAAGTCGGAGCACGTATTCAGAGGTGCTGTTGATCCGCGGAGCGATTTTCTTGTAACGGAGGGAATTCTCAGAGTATGTGAACAAAAGGACAGGTTAGTGTTATCAACTAGTGTTTGTGTGTGTCAGATATAGTATTGAGTTATGAGTTTTCAAATTTTCTCTGTCATGGTTTGCAGATATATATGTAGTCTATATAACCATGCTGCTCAACACATCTGTATTCTGCCCTATTTTTTCCACATTTGATCCATGTAGCCCACCTAGTTGGTGATTTGTGGGTGTTCCTACAAAAGAAACACCAGGCCGAATTCTTCCCTGGCTTCTTCAACCGATTTCTGTAGTTTTGTACTCGATGTAGGTCTTGTTCTCGCTTTCTCGCCTTCTGGTCATGTCTTCCTGGTTCGTCTATCCCTCCCCCGCTTTTGGGGGTGTCACTCTTTGGTGCCCCCTCTCTTCTGTCCGAGGAGACATCTGCAGGGTTCATGATGGTGTATTGCCCTGTACTTGATGTGACAGTGAATACTATTGGAGCTAGGGTGTTGTAAGATCCGATGGTATATATTGAGACGCTGATGTTAGTCCCGGGATTCCCGGCGGATGTAGTTGCTCCCATTGTCCTAGATATTATGTCTGGGAAAAAATGAGCAATGGTGCGTAGGGCATTGCACACTGATGCTTCCGTACCTGTGAAGGTTGGTACTTCGTCATCAGAAGCTGGTCCGAGAGGGTACGGCCGTTTGGGAACAGGACTATTCATAACAGTCTGTGCCTCGGAATATGATGTGACGAGAGTTGCGAGTGCCTTCAGTATTATATGAGGCCGAGGTGAATGAGTTGTCAGGGATATGGCGGCTGACGTTTTCGGCTGCTCCATGTGGTGAGATGTACCAGCGGTGAGATTCATGGGCTACGCATCGTGGGTTACAGAATCGCACGAGGGGTCCGTTGGTTGTAACCCAGCCGTCGACGCGTATGCTGCTGCGGCCCCTCCCGTTGGTGTGTGAGCGCGCGCATCGTGGGTTACAGACTCAAACGGGGAACCTGCTGTATGTAACCCAGCAGTTGACACGTGTGCTGCTGTGGCCCCGCTCGATGATGTGTGTGCACGCGCATCGTAGGTTATCGACTAAGGCGGGGAGCCCGTTGTATGTAACCCAGCAGACGACCCGCGCGCTGCGGCGACGCCGCCTGATGACGTGTGAGAGCGCGCATTGTGGGTTACTGAGGCAGCCACGGGGCCTGCCGGCTGTAACCCAGCAGAGGGCGCGCGCGCTGCTGTGGCTCCGCCCGTTAGTGTGTGCGCGCGCACAACATGGAGTGTGGGAATCACCAAGAGGGTTGCTGGTGTGACGGTCCGGCCGTCCGTACTATAGCGAGTAAATGGGTTTGAGTGTGTGTGTGCGTGCGTAGGCGGGCAGCGCGATGAAGCGCAGCTGCAGCGAGAGCAGAGTGCAGGAACGAGTCCGAGACGGGAAAGCGAGAGAGGAGCGCAAATGGAAGTGAAAGGGAGGAAGAAGAGCCGAGCGCGAGACGAGAGGATGGGAAGGGAGCGCGAGCGAGAGTGAGGATGAGGAGAAGAGAGAAACCGAGAGCGAGCCCGGAAAATAAGACGGGAACGTAAAAGTGAATGAGAGAGAGAGATAGAGAGATGGCCCTGCTTGGCGGGACTGCTTGGCCTCGCACCTCGGACGGCGTATGCCTCTTGAGCCCGCCTGGTCTCCTGATACATAAGAATTGTTACGGGCCCGCGTCACCAATATTACGCACTCGTATGATAACACAATTTTGAATATATTAAACCGAAAGGTAAAGCGTGTCCCCGATTCTCGCCTTATCCCATACGCCTCTCCCTACGTTGCATATCCATCCTCTCACGTACTACGCAGTGACCCAAGCGCATGATACACTCATGGATGGCCCGAAAAACGGATGACGCAACGGCGGACAAACTACGTAGTACGCCCACGTACTGGATAGACATGGAGGGTGATCAACATCTATGTCGGAAGATTCGGGCCTTGACTACGGAAAGTCACTGTCAAATAAATTGACCGCAGCCCGTTACCTCATTGAGTCGCTAATCCATTTTCTAATACTCCGAAAGCCCATCCGCAATAAGAATAGTTTTGTTTAAAGTCAAAAGCATTCACGTCTCACCCATGAGAATGCTTCCGACCTCAGCAGAAGGGTATATAAAGTGAGTCCCGCAACGTTCAGAGGTAGTCGTCGTGGTATTCATCGTCGTAGTTGCTTGTCCTCAGTTTCATCCGAGTTTTCTTACGAGTAGGACCGCTCTCACAGAATTAGTTCTTCAAAAATATCCGTGTCTCAAATCATATACGAGTACGGGATTTGAACGTACTAGAATCTTCTATCAAGAAAAGTTTGCGCGTGTTATCATTGAAAAGGTGAATAAAAGGATACCCAAGTGACACACAAGAAGGAATGATTCTGTTCGATCCCATAATCGAAATGTTGAGGTGAGTTATAATCATAAGATGGAGGGTCACTTCGGAGAATTTTCGACAGTACAATTTTGAGACGAAGTCTATTTAAAATCATTCGGATTCTTTCACTCACAAGTAGAGGACCAACCTTGTGGATCACGGATTCGGCCAAAACTCTGAGAATCATCTTGTTTCGGTGAGAAATGAAGATATCTCAGAGGGTTTAGACC
>JAPYYZ010004829.1:0-10219 GCA_030522705.1 Eretmocerus eremicus
ATCAAAGCAGCAAGTAAAATCTTTGTTCCCGGAGTTGAATAAGAGCTCAAATTTTACTGAGGACAGAGCAGATTCTCAGAGTTTTGCCCATACCATTGGGATCATACGAATAGTGGAAGCAATCGAGATAGTTCAAACCGAAACCCGCCGAAACCCCAAAGACCAACCTCGGGGAATAACCTACAGAGTCCCAATAATGCAGATCGAGAGCTCGAATGATTTCCACGTAATGAATCCCACAGAGACTTATCAGTGCTCCTCTCCAATCCTGCAAATCGCTGCAAAGTCGAGAGCTACCTCAACTCAGAGTTTCATACATGAATAAATCCCGCGGACCTTTCACTTTTGACCTCAGAAAAAAGATACATTTCTTTGAGGTAGCACATGCTCTATGGAAATTTTAGGTGCTCCTTCCACCTTTAAATGAAAGAAATTCACATGTGTTCATCATTTTCTCAAAGACTTTTCTCTCACTCATGTAAGCTAATTTTGAATGTGATATCTATAGATATACTAGCAATGCTAGTGTCACAGCGCGTATCTTAAAAACAGTTATGCGTTACACTCTGCGGCTTTGGATACCATTTTTTGGTGCCGAGAGGAGACTATTCCCAGAGTTTCAGTTGAGTTCATGACCCAAAAGCCTAACACTCTCTAATCTAATTAGAGCTCTAGAATCGAAAATCGAGGGTAAGAAACTCTAAGCCCTATAGTGATATCTCAATTCTGTGTTGAAAAAAAAGAAAAAATGGGCAAATGGTTAGATGTTCATTTTTTGAGTGGTTTTAGTGCGCCGGCTGCAAATCAGGATTTCAACGTTGATGGGTGCGAGGAGTTGTTTTCTTGGAAAAGCTCTGAAATTTAAAAAAGGGGTGCACATCTTCAGAAATGAAAATTTTCTGTTAGTTTCAATCGTGCGAGATAGGAACTTATTGGACCAGGAATGATTCCACCTGAATTTTTTTCGAGAGAAATTATTTCGCTCGAACAAGCAATTTCCGCAGAAATCTACTTCCCTATAATATCTAGGAGACTGTACCTCCTCTCGTAAACGTGGCACAGGTTCCTCCGGTCCGAAGTCTTTAAATACATGGTCAATACATCCTGCATATTAGTTTTGATGTTGATTGGGCAAAGCTTTTTTTCCTACGTCATTATGAAGTTCAAAAACTAGCCTAGTGCCCCGTGGAAATCCCCCAAAATCGTGACTTTAGGATGATACTGACAGTAATATCAGAAGTGACCAAGGTATTTTCTTTTCATTTAGTTTTTGCTCTAAAAAATCACCGGTAAGATGATCATATAGCCTTCGTTTTATAAGTTTCCTACCTGGGTCCTCAAAAATGAAAGGTTCGCGGGGCTCACTCATATACCGTAATGCGAAAATGTGCCGGACCGCAGCGCCACGTACGTACGGACAATTGTCAGGGACTCTCCGACAGCTGACAATTATCTCTTGGATCGGCAGACGAGTATGCCGAGGCGCACATATCCTCCTCTGACATCGGAGCAAATGCCGAGCTCGGTCAGCGCAACAACAAAGTGAACCTCGTGTCACGCGGCAAGAGAAGAGACGAGCGAGCCGATGCGGTTGTGCGAGCAGCGGGAGATGCCCCATATACATAGACGGCCTCGTTGAGCGAGACATGGATTATTCAATTTATGATTGTCGTGTGGGCGAGAGAGGGTGAAGCAGAGCCGAGTAGGAGAGACTTGTCCATTTGTAAACCGCGAGCTCGTAGGCGCGAAGCTAACCGATAAGCGGATTTAACTCGGCTGTAGTCACAGCAAAGCCCGGCTATCCCTCGCGTGCTTTTTACCCGATTAGTCCGCGCGAATACACAATCGAGCGAGGATGAAAGAGGAGGAGGGCAAACGATCGATTCGAGAGTGCTCTGGCCACGTGTATTGTTCTCCTATATACGTATTAGCGAATTACTCGCGATCTCCTCGAGAGCGCTCAAATCAATTTTGGAGACTGCCCCGAGCGTGGATTTATTTTTCCACGCGTGGGAAAAGTTTTTGCACTCGGTTTGAGAGTGTCCACTGAGGTCGTTTGGCCACTTGCACCTTTCGTCCTGTATGTAATGATAAAGTCTGATACGCCAAACAGTGTGTGATGCCACCAATTCCTGTAAAAAATTCAGAGGTCTCAAAAGAGGCGATGTACGTACATAGTTTGTCGAGAATCATGAAAGATAATATGCAGCGCCGAAGTTAGGGCTAGATCGAGCATTTGAAGAGTTTAAGGGGATGTCGGGTAGCGGCATTGTCGAATTTTCAAATTTCTTGGTGAATATTTAAGGTATCGCCAAAACTGGAGGTAACGCCGATTCTAAAAGACTTACAGGATCGATGTTACCATCCAGATTCGCGAAAATTGATCGAGTAATTTGAAAACTCGATGACGTCGGTAAGTATGCAATGGAGATAGGACTCTGACATGCCCTTAAGGAGTTTCTGCCGTCGACTGACTTGAATTTACTTGACCCTGAGGCACTGTGGACAGTTTCATAGGCCGTTCTGTCCTATTTATGTGATGAACGGACATAAAGGAATACGAGGGGCAATGCAGATAATATCTCGAAAGTAATGAGTTCATGATCAGATTCCCGGCACTAAAAGGGAACTACTCAAGAGTGATTTTGAGTTGCTCAGGAATCTAACTATGTCACTCATTGTCAGTACCAACGTCCACTGTCCCTACTCACGCAATTCTCGGCGTTATGTAACGTATATTGCTTGTGTACCTGTACTGTTACGTATGAGCCAAAACTGCTTGAGTCAAATCCGTTTGATAACGATCTTGACTTGCTGAGTTACTGCGGAGAAATGAACTGCATTAGTATTGTGTCTTGCCATCTACCACCTTGCTCGGTTCATCAATTTGATCTTATTATGGAACACCACAGCCTGCGTGTCACGGATTTGGCTGAAATTCTGGAAATAGTCTCCTTTTGGTGTCAAAAAATGAAATCCAGAGCCGCAGAGTCTAACGCCTGAGGCGTTTTTGAGCTACAGAGTATGAGATTAGCATTGGTGGTATATCTATAGATATCGTGTTTTAACATAAGCCTACATGGGCAGGACTAATATTCTGAGTTATATATCGAAGATCAAGGGGCAATAAACTCTAAGGCTCTGGATTTCATCCTTCGGCACCAAAAGGAGACTAATCCCAGAGTTTCAGCCAAATCCGTGACCCGCAGGCTGTGGTGTCTTCTAGTTAGTATGGTAATATAAGAGCTGGGAATCGAAAGACAAAATTCTAGACGCTCTCTCGAAAGCATCCCCAGTGTCCATTAATGTGTTTGAATTAGATACCTCAAATTTCCCAGAAGGTGACTGATGATTTTTAAGAATATATATAAATCAAAAACTGTAGGTAAATACTTCCTCAAAATCCATCCATCCAGATATTGTCTGCGAATTCGTATGCATCGTACGCAATTTCACGCATTGAAGACTGGTAGTATCCTGAGATTCAATGAATATATTTTGATTAATGATGAACCAACTTATATAAACGGATCCCATTAAAATTTGTTGCAGGTGAGAAAGAAAGTTATGGTTAGGAGCCAAGAATTTTGTGGAGAAGAGCTTTGGAATAAAACGGTACTATGTGTCAATCCAGTCCAGAATCAGGAGCCAAGATATATGTAATCGGATAGAAGTTGGACAATTCGAATTATATCTGTGAGTCAATGTGTCAACTATTCTATGCATAACCAACTAGAATGAGGATCTTCATGCCACAAACTTCTATGTGCCAAAACCCGTATAAATTCAAAATATTCTGATTGAGCAATATAATTCATGCAAAGTAACTTGGAAACTCGATTCGGGATTTCCGGGCTTTGCGAGTTTTGCTGGAGCTGTGTATACTTTGAGGTGCGGAATTCTCTTTGCGCAAGTTAATTCTAACTAGAGAAAATTCAGGGTTCGTGGGAAAGAAAAGTTGCGATCAACCAACGCTGTACGTTTTAACGACACGCTCGTTATTAAAGTTGACATGCCATCATGTTATGCTAATTTATTCCTCCAAGATTAATGAACCTGGATGAGAGGATGAACAACTTTTTCATTCAACTGAAATTTGAGGGACTAGTCGAGAGCGGAGAAACGATTGCTGAGTTTCAAGCCACTGTTGAACATCTTCAAAATTTCATGGGCATGTAATCCTTCTTTGAGCCGAAACTGACTAAGGCTTCAATAGCGAGAAAACAACAACTGTAGGCAAAAGATGCGTCGACATGTTCTTATCCTCCCATCAGAGAGAAATCGCATAAGCTAGACTGTCCTCAAGACTGTGTTATAGCGAGAATCAACGAAGCATTGTCGAAGAACTACGTACCAATGATGATTTTGTGTGATAAAATGCAAACACTGGCTTCCAACGACAAGACCATACTTGTGGGTCACAACTGCATTTTCAAAAGAGAATCATTGAATCACAGCGTCGATAGCGACCTTATCATTGGAAGAAATAACGACATTCTGAGAATTTCTGGAAGCATCGAAATCATCACACGCGTGGTATCGTAAATAATCAATCCTCGATCATCGTCGGGAAATCCCTGATCAAATCCCCCTCGAAATCTCGGCTCTCCCAAACGGGGGCTCATGAATTCGACCGCGCCTCCACAATCCTGTCATAATCAAAATAGAGCCCAGTATCTCTCGAGCAATTATTGAATTACGAGAGTAATCCGCGCGCGGATTAAGCGGGAGTAACAAAGAGCAGCCCCGATTGGCGCTGGATTACGATGGCTCTGTGCGTGAATTTCTCGCTGCCTAGTTAACGTCGTTAACCGTGCGGCGAGCTGAATTTCAAACCACGCGAATCTCGGCGTGTGTATATACATCGTGTAGTTTAGCGGCCAGCCAGCCGAAAATGAAGCCGAGTAATAATCAATTATAACTCGAGCATGAGCTGCCACTGCTGCACGTGATGGCTCAACGTATCAATTACAGAGACGACTAGGACGTGAGGCGCGATTACCTCCTATGTAGCTCGACGTACAAAATATCGAGTTGCACGCCCTCTTGGCTTTACGCGACTCTTCCATTTTGGCAGGTTTCCACGCGCCAGGAAAAACCCATTGACATTTGAGCGCTTGAGATCTTTGGGCTCTGATGTATTATGTTCGTCGCTCGAGCGGAATACTTGACGTCAGTGGTTCGCGCTGAAAAAGTCTCGGATGCGTAGAGAGCTCGCTGATTTTTTCCAAGCTTTTTGCGATGATGGATTATTCTTATAACAGTGGTCAGAATTCTGTTGAGGCGTGAAGGATGGTGGAAAGAAGCGAGATCGCAGTGACTGACAAGAGCTCGAAATAGAAGTATTCTAACTTGCTCGTTCACAGCTATCAAGATACTTGCATGACCATTTGAATGAGTCGAGTCCAAATGTGAGTCGACACTGGCTCTCTTTTTCATTCGAAGTTTCTCACTGGCGCGTGAGAAACTTTACTCGCTCAACTAGCTTCTTCTTTCACTTCAGACCAGAATTGCATGGATTGTTTGGTTCGAATTAATTTGTGATGGTGGATCAGATTCATTACCGTCACACTTTGAATTGTCAATCCTCCTTTTATAGCTTGTGTAATGGAATTCGACCTGCGCCTTCTTGAGCATTTTCTGCTGATAACTTCCATTCACGTCAGTATTTCCAAACGTATTCCAACTCACTTCAAGCCTCATTACAAACTGATCGAAATGAGTGAAAATACTATCAACTCCGTTGATTTGCAGTCGGCTTATCTCTGATTGACAAAAACATGGTTTCCTTGCTGAACTGTGTGGGAGCGCCAAATTCTGCGACTTCCTTTCACACAGCCGCAGCAATGACACAAAATGCCATAATCTCGTCTCATTATAATCTATTAGTGACTTTCGAGATTCGTCACCGTGGGTGAAAATAGAGCAAGTGTTAGATTCAGCGCGTCCAATATGGTCGTCTCAGAGCCTAACTATTCTGATGGAGAAATTTGATTTCTTAAATCTTACGAATCAAGGCCCTCGAGGGCCGAATACGTTTACTACCCATGAGTTTTGATACAGAAATAATAGTTGTTTATTCAAGTTATATCTTACTGTGCAAAGTGCTCTTGCGCAGAATACGAGGGTAGACAAAATTTTAAACACTCCTTCATTTGGCTATTTGATGTTCGCATTTTGATCATGGAATAGGCCCAAAAATAAATCTTTGAATTTCAAAAACAGGATTCTGAAGATATGAGAGTTGATAATCTTATGAACCAAGGTACGATGAAATTCTGTGATTTGAGTTTTTTCGGGGCCGGTTCTACCAATTTCGAAAAATGATAAAGGAGTAAGGCCGAGTATTTGAAAAATCGGTTCGTTGGATCACGTAAAAGCAAATATGATTCAAGGCCAATCGGAATCATTTTGTTCCTCATATTCCAACTCAATGAACGTAAAAAAGATATGTGGTGACGGACTTAATTGCGTATTTCCAAGATCACACGAGTGGTAAAATTGGGTGTGCTCAGCGTGGTTGCAGATGAACGAGAAGATGTTCGTGCTTGCTGTTTGTAATGCGCTTGAAATTCTTTTTTCTTGCACAAAAATGTCTAAAGTGACTGTTGAGCTGCAAAGTAAATTGCAAACTTTGGCGTTATTCTATCGTTGCTGGAGATTTCAAATGCTCAGCATCTTGGCATCAGTAGGGTAGCTAGAGTGCCGTTGAATGAGTAAACAGGGTAGTTGAAAGCAATGTCTATTCATAGTATAGGGGTGTCTATTCCAACGGATGAGGAAATTTTTCAGATTGTTGATATCAAAGCCATCCCATGCTCTGTAAATGAAAAAACATGACAAGATTATGTTTTTGTACGATATATATCATTCTCCCACAGTAAAATTTGACCAAAATAAGTCAAACGTCAGTCAATTTATCTCTACATGGCTTGTCAGATAACATTTTCAAAAATAGAATGAAAACTAAATTGACACCGGTCCCCAATGCCTCTCCAAGTTTGCCTCCACATTGACAATCGTTTCGGAAAACAATCAACTTCAAAGTTTGAGAGGAAGCGTGATTTATCGTTTGAGAGGATATCCTTCTCCCGATCGGCTTTCGAGTTCGCTTGGAACGATACCAGCTAGTTTCTCGCCTCGAATTCTTCAGATGAAAACAAGCCCTTGCCCTTGAATTAAATCAAGCGGAAGCGCCAGTGCCGAGGGTAATTCAATTTTATCTGCACTTGGCCCATTTACCGCCTCATCTCATTGCGTGGTTTGGAGAATCACTGATGCTTTGATACGCGCACACGAACCGTAACGCTTTGTAAACAGAGGGAGAGCGTCAATATCGTTAGGATTGCGTTTTCTCATGCAGACAACCCCCCCGCTCCATTTAATGTTTTGTATTCTACTAGTATTCCAGAATCGTTTGATTTTCGTGGGGAATGAAATCAAATCTGTCTGAAATTCGAAGCCATGACCAAGTTCTCCATATCTCTGTTCATAATCTGTCGTCTAATGTCATGTTAAATAGAAAACGAAGAATTCGATTTTACACTCTAAATCATACGTCAACTCAGAAATCAAGCCCAAACAGGAAATTGATTTAAGAGCTCTTTTGAAATAACTAATGATGGAGAATTCTAGTTCGTCCACTTTCCGAAATTCGCAATTTATCCAATGTTGTTTTGGAATTATTAAATTGCAAGTCCTGTAAACTCGATATCCCTCAAGCTTGATATTCCACCTCTTTCAACATGTATTGATTCCGTTTACTTCCAACAAGGGGATATAAAACAAGATCCCAGCAAGTTCACACAGGTTATATTTTCAAACATCCAAACATTTGTTAGTTTTGAAAGCTGTCCGCATCCTTGAATGCACTCTTCTCTGAAAAAAAATTTGACAAGTATGAGATGAGGGAGAAATTGGAATTTACGAAAGAGACCTTCAAACCCGTCTCAATACACGCCGATAGATCTGGAACATGGATTTGCGTTCAAAAGTTTGCTAATAGTTTTCTCAAAATTTAGCAGAATAATTCATGCATTGATATTAGATACAAATATGCAACAAGTTGAGTTAGTCATCCACGAAAAACTGATAATGACAATATGCGGCTCACCAGATTCCAAATTATACCTATCCTCAATTTCAGAATTCACAGTGGCATCATTGTCGCCCGTTGGTCACTGGTATACCCATTAAACCCTGGGCTTTACACGAATCTGTAATCCTCCGTATTCAATTGAATACGAGCACTCAGTGCGATATGAGTGAGATTAATCTAACGATGACGTTTTCAACACAGTGACACTCTGCAGAGAGAATCACGAGGGAGGTTATTCGATGGCAAAAATCAAACGTGAAAACGCAATTTCGCGTTAATGCGCCTGCCGCAATGCCACTGGTCAGTCTCGAATTCTGATTCACGGGCCATAGTAGCCAATGAATCGTTGGTAATTTCAAATGGTGATGAGTAATCGATGGAAAGCCGTCGCGCGCAGCTCAGTATTTCCTCCGCATTGCACCCACTGCGAATTCATTTGCTTGTCAACTTTGCGTGAATTAACGAGCCGTGGGTAAAGAGGCGGATTACATCACTTTTGATGTTCAGCTGCGGTCACGTATTCATTTCATCGTGATCTTTCACATATGCATTCGGATCAAAATAATTTTGCGTTTCGCAGATTCGTACTGAAATTCAAAGCGAAATTCACAAAATAATGATCACTGAAGAGGAATGCTCTTCCACAATGAGCGGATTAAATTGAGCTGGATAGCAGTGCATACGACTCATGAAGAGATTGGTCAACGTCATTGGAGAACTAATAATAAGGCAACCTTTACGTACAGTGTTCTCAAATTTCCAAATACTTTCACAAGTTGAAGAATCTCGGTAGGCCCGTAGTCCTCGCTGGTCATTTCAATATCAACTTCTTAAATCTGCAGTTACTTTTGACTCTGAGTTTGGGAGACCAATTTTATTTTGCCAACGCCACCGTTGGAATTTTTCTGTAAGAAGGGCTTCGGTGATATTCACATACTTATCAAATTTCACAATTGCACGGCAGAAGCTCTGAGTCGAGCTATTACATTAACCCATATCACTCTAATCTTCTTTATTGCCGCTACGTCTGTGGCCTTTCTCTCAATTTCCTGTTGCTCAAAAGTCTATCAAAATCAGCATTTATTTTGCGCTCGTCAATAATCAGTTGAAAGCTCGACTAACAAAGTTCTGGCAAGCCGATCGCATTTGGATCAGAATGGATTTAATTCAATTCTCGAATTTTGTTTTTTTTCTTCTTCAAAACAGTTCTCTCTATCTCGGGAGCGTGAAACGATCGAGGCGAGTTCAAAGAAGAATAAGTCTGGAATCACACCATTTGTGACATGTCATTCATTTATGAAATCGGTCACAAAGATCTCAAGTTTTGTTGACGCACTCGCGACATTGAGAGTGACTAATAATATTTGGACTTCGAGGACAGTCGCAGTAGGACATAGCAGCTGTGATTCATTGAGTAACCAGGAAGATTCTAAGAGAAGTTGGCGCTTGAAAATTCCCCAGTTTCGTCAGTCAGATCTTAAAATCACAATATTCACAGTACAGAGAACGAGGATGCAAAAGTAGCACCAACAAAACTGATAATGTTGTAAAACCTGAAAATTCTCGATCGCTTTGGATCTTGTTCACTGCTTCAAGATAATCGTGGGTAGATCATGTTCTTCTACAGAAAAAATCATCTTATCATTAGCATCACGGATATGGCCTGATTTGATGACATTACGCTTACTGATCACAAGATTCATTGGGAAGGAGGGTTTTTTCCTTGATATATTTAAAACATAACTTTGTGCGTAGCACTTTTTGGGCAGCCTCCTCAGTCACAATATTTGACATACTCCAGTTCAATATATCAATGCTAGGGAGATCAAATCAGTGAGCCATAAAAATTTATCAGGTGGAACCATCACTACTACTGAGAGAAGTGCTTGGATTCGGCACAATCATCATCAGCTCTGACCTATTCTCGCTCATATCAAGAATAATCGATGACTTATCGGAACCCTGAGACATATTGGATACTTTTATCTCTCAATCCATTTCCTCCTAATGGTAAAGCTCGACTATCTGATCCAGTTGAGGATTGTAGATTGCGTCAATGGCGCAGCGTCACGCATTCCAGTACTTTCTACTCTTTCTCATGGATGAGAGTTCAGCCAACTT
>JAPYYZ010004830.1:0-16709 GCA_030522705.1 Eretmocerus eremicus
AAATAGACGGCGTGAGGTCGATTTTCATTAGGGGTGCCCGTCTTACCCCGCTCTCCCCTACGGAGCTCTCATAGAAGTCCGTCGGAACTGTATCTTTTTCTGGGGTAGTATGACGAGTCACTTGATTTCCTTTGTTAATGCATGTGCAATATTTATTTTGACATTCTGTGCGTGAAAGTTGACTTCACGTACAGTTTGGCAACTTTCACTCACAGATTGTCAAAAACTGTGGTTCGATACACCGGCGTAAAACCTATTTTTCGCATCCTTCTGATGATTACGACTCTCGCCTGCGGCTTGGGCCGGAAACCCATCACTCAAATGCGAAATCAAGTTCTTGCGCCCTTGTATCGGAATGTACTATTTTGATTCTCATTTCCACAATTTCCAAATAAAAAAGTGTTTGATATTCTGGCGAGACTCGGAGACTATATTCGTCAAAACCGTCTTTGCTTTTTTTTCAATTTGAATGATATCCAGGGCACCGCTGACTAGATGTAACCAATTGGTTGACTTCAATCGAGTCTACTCCGAGTAATTAGAATATTTAAACGAATGTCTTGAATCAGATTCTCTGGACGTATCTTTATCCCTTTAAATTCACAGTTACTCGCTCCACTCACTTCTTTTGATATCCCAAGTGTTCTTTTCTGATTCTCGCCAGTGAAAGAACTCACCGCAAACAATGCCTCCGTCTAAACTTCCAGGAATATTCGGACGAGGCTTGAAGCTTAATCAATCGGAGCTCTACCATTTTAGGTGGCCGCGTTCGTGCTTTGGTGTTACGGTAGCAAGTTCCTGCCGACCATAGTGACAGTCCTGATTTGGCAGTGGTTGTCTCTGATGACGCTGTGCTCAAGTCCTACGAAACCTGGCTCACACTGCGTTTATGTTTACCCAAACGTGAGCGCCGATTCGACGGCGGCTTGGGGTGGCTGGGAAAGCAGACCCAACGCTCTGCTCATTGTCCAACATGTCGCTCTCGTCATCGTTGTTTTGCATTTTGGTGAGTTTTCTCTGTTAGCAAACTCCTTACTCTAAATTTAAATGCATGAAATTTCAAGAATTTGGCATGAATTATGTCTTTGTCCTGTAAGAAAATGTTCTCCTCAAGCTAAGCTCGGCTTTCTGAGCGTATTTTGTTATCAGGCGCACACATGGCATGGAACTCGCGACGGTCGCGCATAGCATTTCTTAAGCATGTTGAAACTTCTCTACGTGATTGGTATACTAAGCAAGTGCAGTTCCCGAATTTCGTTATATTTTCTATCGCGAGGAGCAGTGGTCCGTGCCAGTGTGGGCATGTAAGAGGAGTTTGAGTACAACTTGTTTGAATAACGTTGAACAGCAATCAATTCGTGATTTCGATATAATTGAAAATTGAGAAGCGAAAGTTGATGAATATATTGAAGTCCCTACAATGAAGAAGTTTGCCAAAATTAAAAATATTGAAATTCGGTAATATTGGTCGATAAGTCAAGAGCTATAAATAACTCACAAAGAAAAAAGTGCATAGACACCATAATAATGCTGACTAAAAGAAACCGTAGACTAGTTGGAGCGAATCTGAGAGAAAAGTAGAAGGTACAAATCGAAAGATTTTGTCGATAAAATCAAGGAAGTGTATTTTATTGATTATTTGGATGATTATTACACTGAAAAATTTGTGGTGCGGATTTGGTAGCGCAGAAGCGAGTTGCCACTCCGTACCACATGTGGTGTAGATATATGCACAACAGTGGTTGAGAAGTGGCGCACGCGTGGTGCGGAATGGCAACTTGGCTATCTCCGTGGTGCACATCTGCCGCACTGTTCTACCAGTTCCGTACCACAGCGTGGAGCGCCGCCGCACCACACGCTGTGCTGCAATTTGCGTTACACGTTGTGGTACAAGTCCGTACCACAAATTTCTCAGTGTAGAGCAGTAATTATGAAAAAAGAGTTGAAAAATCGAAAATATATCGGGACCTACCACAAGGCTTCGTCTTCGAAAAATCAAAATATAAAAGTCTGTAGAATTGATGGGTAAATGGAACCGAATGAACAACTGACAAAGAAACAAGTGCACAAGCATCATGATAGTCTTATGTAAAATAGATTGTAGACTGATTAGAGTAGATCTGACAGTTTTGTATAAACTAGATCGTAGATCGATTAGAGTAGATCTGGGAGAGAAATAAAAGGTGCCACTCAAAAGATCTCGTCGAGTAGAACAAGAAAATGCATTGCTCATTTAGATTCGAATCGTTAGAGAGAAGGATACATAAAAAGAGTCGTAAAATCAGAAATTTTTCGACAACGATGACAATGCTTTCTCTTTGAGAAAGCGAAAATTTGTAACTTGATTATGGTTCAATATTAAGACACGAAGGTCTCATAACCTCGTGAAATAATGATTCTAAAGACTTGTTGAACATTTCAAGAGAATTGTTTGAGATATGTTTGAGTTATCGTGTGCCATACGTTTTGGGATGATTGGGTGAAGCAGGGTGAGTGACGATACACAACTTGACGATGAAACTATTAACTGTAATCGAGGCAATGAACAACAAAGAGACGATGTGTCTCCCAAGTACAGACCGATGTGAAGACACAGGCAGACTGCTGGCGCGAGTGGCGAGGCGCGCATGCCGAGCAGCCGCAATTTGACGGCAGAATCCGACAATGTAGGAGAGACGGAGATATTAGAGCCGCATATTCCAACAATACGAAACGTGAAAAATTGGATCTGAAAACTTTTGAAAGATTTGTAACTTCACCACACTTAAATAGTAAGATAATGATTATGTCGAAGTTTTAGATGTGTATTATAGATATACATCGAGACTTTTCTCAGAAACGCTTAATATTTATTGCCATGCATGCACTTTACGACCAGTCCGGAGTGTGTTCTACCCGAGGTTCTCCCTTACCGACCGAAGGGCTCGAAGTGTATAGTATATGTCTCGCTACTCCAATTTTTACAAAAAAGTATGTCTTTCTCAAATAATTTGAGATAGTAAGCCCTATTCTGTCGGAAATTTGTAATCGTTTGAACTTTTTAGCGTCGTGCAGTTAATATCTAGCTTGCAAAAAATCAATGAATCCGAAAAGGGATAACTGTAACCCCACTTCGATGACCGCCGTCGAAATTTTTTACAAAATTGGGCTTACTATCTCGAATTTCCTGGAAAAGATGCGCTTTTTTGTAAGAATCGAAGTAGCTAGACAAATGCACTGATCTAATCGATCGGTAAAATAGACTGGTCTTGAGGTGTCTCGAGCGCTTGGTGCCGGATCACGCCGGGAGCCCCGCACGAGAGACTCAAGTCCGAGCATATCTGCAATACGCCGCTACCTCTACACATGCACCCGGCCGGCTCACCCACAGGCTCTCCCAACCCAAGCACGCGCCCGGGCACGCACACAACAACCGACCCGTCGGCTGCTCCGCTCCGCACCTTGGATGTTGATACTTTCGATTGAATTATCACGAAAATTTGATGGGCGACCCATCACTTTCGCCATAGGTCCAGATCCGCACGATTCTCAACTAGCTCCGTGAATTTTTTTGAGAGTTTCCAAGGTCTTTGTTACGTGTCGGCAATTTTTTTTAGTGCGTCGTGCCATAAGAACACGTATATAGGGGCAGACTGTTCATAATTTTTTTCCTCATAAAGGAGGTCGGCGACTCCTTCATTTCCCAATGGATATCGATTAATGGGCTTTTAAACTATAACGAGGAATTTCTTGATCGTGGCGGGCCTCTTCATTCTGTACCCGCTCGAGACCCTTAAATAGTCAAGAAGATGTAAATTACTTGAAGAATGTGTATAAAAATACCATTGATCTCTTAAAGTCTCTTAGAAATCCTAGACAATGACAGTAATTTTTTACAATTCCACCCGTCTCAACTGCCTAAAGATCTCAATCAATAACTACTTTACCTTCCACGGCCTGAGGAAATCTTATTACACAGTAAAGTTCATCCCATACCTCCACTATCGTATACTCTCTAGCTCAGTCGCTCGCGGGATGTCATTAATTATTGTTGATAGAGAAATTTTATCTTTCTTCCCCCAAAAGTGCTGAGAGATTGAGATAATAGTATATCCAGACGACCATCTGTAAGTCTGTGCGATTCTATTATTAAGTATATCTTTATTATTATTAATATTATTATTATTCTTATGATCCTATAGTCGACACCAAGCTTTCCTCATAGCAATTATCTCAACTTCAATCTTTTACGAGTGATGCAAATGTGATTTTTACAATGTTTAAGCTAATATCTCATCGATTATATCATATATCCGTCGTAGATTCTACCCGAGACGAATATTGTGATTTTTTCTAAACATTTCTAAGCTTGAAAAGGGCTGTAGAGAACAATCAAAGCGTCGCTTTAGGCGCAGAATAAAATATCTGGCAGGAAAAACCCATGGTATCAGTTGTCATTGAATAGTTCTAAGGACTTGTGGAGAATTGGGAATTGAGGAAAGTCAATAGGTTGAAATGCCCTCGAGTCCCCAAAGGCCATACGAAACTTAAAAAACTCCATAAAGATAAAAGTGTACAGATACCACGATAGTCTTATATAATGTGTGACGTGGAACTTTGAGGTTATGTCACACCTCAGGGTCACAACTCATTTATTATTGACCGGATCGAGATTGGGCCCAAGTCCCCGCGCCCGAAGGGCGGAGCAGCTACTTACGTCCGGGTATAGAGCACACCTGTAAACAAGGGGAGGGATGGATCTATTGGCAATCATAGGTCCAGTACCAAATTTCCTTCAGCTATCCGCCCATTTATTCACAAACTATACTTCATTCATATACACCTCTTTCCGTGGCGAGCATGCCACCTATTTACCCTGACTCGAATCTGCTCTAAGTGTCCAACTACCGAGTTTCCCTAACCTCACACTATCTATGTACACTATTTACAACCAATATCTCCCACACGCGAGCACCTCCCATACGTACGCATCTCAACCTACCAGCCGACATCCGCGCGATACGACTTCCCTGGATGTACCCTAAGCCGCGCGACACGACATCGCCGCCACGCGAGACGACATCCCTGCACGCACCCTAATGCTCCGCGTCACGTGACCCGAGCGCTGCGCGCGTTCCGCCGCGTGACTTCCGCCCGCAATGAGCCGCGTGCCCGGCGCGAAAATGGCCACCGCCGGCCGGCCTCGTGGCCAAGATGGCCTGAATGATTGCGCGGTCACAGGGGCGAGGTTAGGCACCCTGGCGGGCCCAGCGATGCTCTGCACCAGCCAAGGGCGATTCGAGGAGCCCTGTGTGGCTCTCAGGGGCCGGCCTTCGAGGAGGCACCACCGCTGAGAGGCAGGGGTTCCTCGATTTCCTACCTAGTTGTCCAAGCAACTCTCCTAATGCTCCGCGTGGCTTTATAAGGGGCACCGCCACGACGCGCGTGGGCGAGGGCGATTCACCCGGGTACAACACTCCCGGAGGTTATCCGCGGCGCGCACGACTCTGAAAATCGAAAGGGGGCGAGGGAGGGTCAAAAATGAGGATCGTTTATGGAGGAGCCGCACTCACCGTCTATTCTTGCTAGCTCGTTCGACATCCCGAGCATAATGTCAAGGATTGTATCCACAAACTCCCACGTCCTTATTCATATCTCCTCGAAAATACTCCGACTCGTCTCACAAGGACTCAAAACTATCCCAATTCTACTCCAACTTACTCGTTCGTCGGTCGACTATCCACAAGTGCCGCTGCGACGGCGTCTCTCGCGACCCATTGCCCCCTCCTGTCCATCCAACCGCGCCCAGGAGGTGCTGCCCTCATCGGACCTCTCGCGCACTATTAGTCCAGGCTCCGGGGGACCTTTTGTATGTCTGTGGGCCTCCAGCGAGGCGAGTATTGCAATATAAAGTTGGTGAAAATACAAGAATTTAGCAACAAAGGTGGGCATCCTATGTGTGGGAGAAGCTGAGATATGAATTTTTTAAATAATGCTTATCCAGCGTCGATTGAAATGCGAATAAGGTGGGCACCCTAGTATCGGTTAGATTTCGAGATATAAGCGGTTTAAGGTCGATTTTTTGACCGAAAATCACAATTTTAACGATAATCTCTGTATAACTCGAAAACAACGCGCTAAATCAAAATTATACAATCATGCTTTTCTGTTTGCCTTGTTGAGACCTATGAAACCTCTGTTCTAGATTTTCTCAGGAACGCACCGTTTCTGAGATATAAGCGCCCAAAGGTCGATTCTCTGACCGAAAAAAGGCGAATTTGACGATATTCTCCGTATAGCTCAACATGTAACAAAAACAGCGCGCTAAATCAAGATTCTGTGATAACTGTTTCGTTTTTCTTGTCAAGGACTAAAAAATCCATGCACTTTCTTTCTCTGTGCATCTACTCGCAATGGTTTCATCTCTGAAATACTAGCAATTCTACGAATGGGAAACGGTCACTTATGTGTTATCGGCTCTGTAGCTCACTAGCTATTCTCGTATACAATACTGCCGAGAGTGAGAGAGAGAGAGAGAGAGAGAGAGAGAGAGAGAGAGAGAGAGAGAGAGAGAGAGAGAGAGAGAGAGAGAGAGAGAGAACAAAACAGAAAGAGATAGAGGCAGAGAGAGAGAGAGAGAGAGAGAACCCCATCAAAATTCAGATAAGCTCGTAGAACTCGTATTTTCCCACCGAAACTCTAATCATTATCCGAGGAATTAAGCTAAAAATCAATCCCCCGAGAAATCGATCGTGGGGATTACCTCAGGAATCAAATCTACGGGGATAAAGAACTAGCCTGTAAGGATCGATTGTCCAGTGCGCAACGAAAGAGGGAATAAATACTCTTATATCTAATCACGATTGTTCATCCCTCGAAATCTACTACTATTTCAGAAGAATTAAGTATCTTCCTCAGAATAAGATTCATCGAGTGAATAATGATGATGGTGATAGGGGATAGTGGAGACGAGTAAAAGAATGGGATGTATGAATTGTTCTCTGTCCTCATTCGGCCCGCTGATGTATCAAAATTTTCATGGGTCTTCAGCGGTATTTTCTTTCTTATGATGAACTTGAATTATTCTAAATCTTTATTGAGTTGAACTCAAGATAATGGCGATGGGACGGCGAAAGTTATTCAGTATCACTAGCATACCAGACATGATTATGGGTTAGTGTAATACAAATAGTACGTGAACAATTGTTCTCAAAGGTCCTGTTACCAATAACTTAGGAATGATCATTTCCCGAGAAAAACATCGAATGAGTTAGAAGTCTTTCTTAACCTTGGCAAGGCAGAACGCTAGCAAATAAGCGGTTCGACGCGTCACCCAGTAGATACGTGCGGAACATTGCCCAGAATATCTTGTTCTCACACGCTCTAACGTCAACATCTCAGATATGAAGAATTTTTGAGGAAAGATGTACAGAGGGAGAATTTTGAAAAATTCATCCAGTCCAAAGTGCTTTTTGTAAGGGATCGGATGAGCGCGTCGTTTTTGCGTTATAAGCACGAAATTAACTGGAACGGGTGCATCTCACGAAACCCATAATCAGTACCTCAAAAGTGGTATATTTTTGGGAAGAACGCACAACTACAAACTTCTGATTGTGACAAGATTAGTGTCACAATACGACCGTATGAACTTCCTCTAGTTGAACGGGAAATATCCTCAAAATTGCGCGCTTTCGGTCCAAAACCAACTTTTGGACGTTTGTAACTCAGATATAGTGCGTTTCTGGGAAAATTTGGAGCAGAAGTTTTGTAGGTCTCAACAAGACAAACAAAAAAGCTTTCTTATAAAATTTTCATTTAGCGCATTGTTTTCGAGTTATACGGAGAATATCGTCAAACTCGCCTGTTTTCGATCAGAAAATTGACCTTTGGATGCTCATATCTCAGAAACGGTGCGTTTCTGAGAAAATTTAGAACAAAGGTTTCATAGGTCTTAACAAGACAAACCAAAAATCATTAAGGTAAAATTTCGATAAAGCGCGTTGTTTTTGAGTTATACGGAGAATAGCGTCAAATTCACCTGTTTTCGGTCAGAAAATCGACCTTTGGACGCTCATATCTCAGGAACGGTGCGTTTCTGAGGAAATCTAGAACAAGGGTTCCATAGGTCTCAACAAGACAAACAAAAAAGCATCATTGTGAAATTTTGATTTGGCGCGTTGTTTTCGAGTTATACAGAGATTATCGTAAAAATGTCATTTTCGGTCAAAAAAATCGACCCTAAAACGCTTATATCTCGAAATCTAACCGTATCCAGGGCGCCCACCTTATTCGCATTTCAATCTACGCTGGATGAGCTTTCAAATAAGTATAGGGTGGGCACTGGAGGACGACAGACATATACTGCCTGTCTGTGTGATTATTTAAAAAATTCATATCTCAGCTTCTCCCACACGTAGGATGCCCACCTTCGTTGCTAAATTCTTTTATTTTCACCAACTTTACATTGCAATACTCACCTCGCTGGAGGTCGACAGACATACAAAAGGTCCCCCGGGGCCTGGACTATAGCTCGGCTATTGCTGCTGCTGTTGATCTGCTGCTGCTCGGCGGGCCTTTCCTCGCCGTCACTCCTCTCCGCCCGGGTACCTCAACAAAAAGACGTTCGAGCGGGATTTTTTTTTTCGCTCTAAAATACCCGGGCAAAGGCGAGGATACGTTCCTGAGTACGGCTGCGACGTTCTCACGTCGCAAATGGAGATCGCAGGCTGATGAGAGTAAATTTGGATCAAAAATGAAAGGGGGCAATCGAAAGATCTCGTCAAGTAGAGCAAGAAATTGTATTGTACAACCTGATTTGGATGATCATTAGAGGGAGTGGTATGAAAGGATGGTTGAAAAATAAAAATTTCATCAGGACCAACCACAATGCTTTCTCTTTGAGAAAGCCAAAGGAAGAAATAGGAAAAGTTTTTGTGAGGACAGTGAGTAATCCAAAATTAATTATGAAGCGGATATATAAGATTAAGGCCATATCGGAGCCGTGCAAGCGTCCGACGCACGGAAGGCGTTCTCAGATTCCTCGAATCCCTTAGCGATTTAAAAGGAATAACGAGTAGACGATTCGTCTATATACTCGAATCTAGGTACGCCTACTCCTTCTCTAGCCCATATCGTTAGGATATTCGAGGAATCTAGGAACGCTTGGGAAGCATGATATGGATGTATACTTACGTCATGTATAAAGGAACTCAAGACATTCCCAAATTCCTCGAATATCCTAGCGCTTCGGGGCAAGAGAGGAGTAGACAATTCTAGATTCGAGTATATAGAAGAATCGCCTACTCGTTATTCCTTCCAAATCGCTAAGGGTTTCGAGGAATCTGAGAATGCCCTCCGTGCGGCCGATTCGTGGCTACAACATGACCTTAACTTGCCAAAATTGACTGGTTGCTTCAAAAGATGGTTGTGAACGTGAATGAAAAGTTTCAAATGAAAATAAGTTTAAATGTTGGAGATTCCGTGTGACGAAGGATGAACTTCGAAGTTTTTGAATGAAACGGGAGGTAATTCAGATAGGAAATAGAAAATAATGAAGATGACATTTTTTTTAAAAAATGGTAGTGATTGTGGGATGTATTATAGCTCAGGATAAAAGAATTTGTTCAGGTATTTTTTTGAAGATTTAGAGACATCATAGATAAATGAAGGATAAAATGAATTGGTTTTTAATGACGGAGTCATTTTTCGGCTAGGCCACAAATCCGCCAACTCGGAGCCCGTGTACACACGCAAATGAGTCCCGTTTCAGTACACAAGCTTTATCTATAACTATAGCTAGTCGCATCACTCAAGGGCGCGTGGCCTTACACATACCCACATTACGCGTCCAGTGTCAGTGAGCTGGCTCTTGTTAAAGATAAGTAATAGAAAGGTCCGTGTCGAGTATATGAAGAAAAAATTTACGGGAATGTCAAAGCTCATCTTTACTGACCGAGTGGTTAAGGTACGCGAGTGATCTGGGCCGTCACGATAAATATATTTGGGTCGTTTCGGAGCATTTCGACAAATGCCGTCACGGGGGGGGGGGTGGTCTGAGAAAAATCTGGAAACTTATCTTTTCGATAGTACTACATGAAAATAGTACGAAGAAATATTTTTCCGATTTTTCCGGGCCCCCTGTTATGCCTTAGGGCCCAAAAAGGCGGATTTTGGGCCTCTTCATGGCCTACCTTCAAAAATTCAATCTCTGACCCAGATTGATCTTTTTGAACGTTCTTGGGCGCATTCCTTCCATCAACACCTCTAATTTTGAGATAAAATTCTTCTGTAGTGAAATTATTGGGTTTAGTGACTTCTAAGGGGAAATCACTAGGATCGAATTTCAGCGATTTCTGAGTTATCTTCGAGACTCTCTAGCTCCAATTGAATGGAAGATTATCAAATCCTGTGGACCGGATTTTGTAGGCTTTGAAGAGACCTCTAATTTGCGACCCTGAACAAGTCGATATCTTATTTTCCAAATGAGCTACGGCCGTTTGGAGTTGAGCACTCTCGCGAAAACGTCTATCTTTGAGGCCAATTTGCAAAAATCGTTATTTTTTTTATTTTTTCTAACCTGTGAGAAAATGTTCCTCAAGATATCTTCTACTCTGAACTATGACTGGCTACCAGATTAATATACGATGGTCCAGATTATTCACGGATATTACCTAGTTTAACCAGATGTGATTCCTGGCCAAGAGTTTATGGCCTTGAGTATGGAACTGATCATGAAGAAAAAATTTTAAAAAGATCTTATAGAAACAAGCCCTGTAAGAGCGTTTTTTCACGCTTTCTCGTCGGGTCTTGTTCGCGAATAAACGCATGTCCGGGCCCGTTTCCTATAAAATATCTTATACATCTTGTTGCGTAGATGCGTCCTTCCCCAAACTCGTGCTGAAAGCTTTGTCTCCAGCACTCGTCCGGGAAAAAATGCATTTCCGCAACACGACCTATTGTATACGCACTTATTGTTCTCTAAAGATCGAAGAAAAATAGACAAATCATATCCATCAGTTGTTCTCATCACTCATTCGAAATATTCTGATGTCATGAAGAATGTCATCGTTCTTTCGTTATTCAATACATCACACTTATTGAAAGCGCGAGGCTTCTACAGGGCAGAAAATAAGACAATTATGAGTATGTTGGAGTGCTTCACTTCTCGGAATTTTAAAGACCCTCGCCTTCCATAAGTTTATTGAATAACCAGAGTACGGTGAGAACAATTGATTGGTATAATTTCTCTATTTTTTCTTTGATATTTAGAAAACAATAAATGCGATGTCTAATAATCTTTGTAAATTTCTTCTATCCATTTCCTCTTAGCGAAGAGAATTATTATTTTAGTGAAGAGATTATTCGTGAATTCTCACGCCGCGAATTATCCCAAAAATGTCACTCATCGAACATTATGAACGCTGGCTCAACCAACCACCGCATACACGCGATCACTCAGTTCTAAGAATGATCCTCATCGATCGCTCGTTTGATACTCACACAACAGAATCTTTCCTTAGAGTCGGCTTGATGCATTAGAACCAGAGCTATGGCTATTTCAGAGTGTGGGGGTACTTGACGTAGTCAATCCGTGAGCCCGGATGGCTCGGAAAGAGCTTGACGATCCCTTGCAACCATAAATGCGTATACACTGTAGAGATCATCAATGAGAATGATCTACAAAATTTTCGAGATTTAGAATGAATTCTCTTTGAGCGAAAGAAAAATACGAGGCAAGTATGCGACGCCTCTCTCCTTGCTAAAAAGAAGCCAATTTTTTGAAGATCTTTCTTTCTCATCAAACACAGGGATGGAATCAAACCCAAGAGTGTACTCAAATCTTAGGGTAGTTGGCAAGTATTGAAGGGCCAAATTCATTGTTCTCTATTGACCAGTTTATCCGTCAAAGGCCAAACATCAAGATTTTTGTGCATCACTAAAATGATACGACGCCGCGAATTATATATAATTGTTCTATTGAATATCATCAGTTGAAAATATCCTCTGGAAATCTTAGTCTTAGCGGTATGTGATTCTTGGCAGAGTAAAAATTGCTATGGCTTGTGGCGTCGTATCATTTTAATGATGCACGGAAATCTTGATGTTTAGCCTTTGGGGGATAAACTGGTCAATGGAGAACAATAAATTTGGCCCTTCAATACTTGCCACCTACCTCAAGATTTGAGTACACTCTTGGGTTCGATTCCATCCCTGTGTTTGATGAGAAAGAAAGATCTTCAGAAAATTGACTCCTTCTTAACATACTCTTAGTTGTCTTATTTTCTGCCCTGTGAAAGCCTCGCGCTCTTGATAAGTGTGATGTATTGAATAACGAAAGAACGGTGACATTCTTTATGACATCAGAATTTTTCGAATGAGTGATGAGAACAACTGATGGATATGATTTGTCTATTTTTCTTCGATCTTTAAAAAACAATCAGTGCGTATACTATAGGTCGTGTTGCGGAATTGCGTTTTCTCCCGGACGAGGGCTGGAGACGAAGTTTTCAGCACGAGTTTGGGAAAGGACGCACTTACACTCTAAATTCCTTCGAGGCAAAAATCCCTCCAAGTACAGGTTATTTTGCCTTCAACGGTAGAGGGATTTCAGAATCCCTCGAACTAGAGGGAAATTTGCCTTCAATTAGAGGGAAACTTGAGAATCCCTCCAAGAGGGGGAAATTTATACCTTCACTTAGAGGGAAAGTCAAAAGAGCCTCCAACATAGAGGTAAATTTGGTTCCAGCTTGGAGCGATTTATACTTCGATGTATGCTATTCCAGAATAACCTCAATTGTGTGTTAAATTTACACATTCGAGCACGGGTCGTTCAATACGTAACATGATATTCCATGAAAACTAAAATGATTGTTGTCTCAAATGCGAGAAATAATATACACGTGCCTATGTCATATAATAATTGTTTACGCCATCTTTAACAATAGTCGGAATTTCAGGAAACTTCAAATTTTCTAGAGAGCAGGAAACTATTGAGCCATTCATTATACAATCGCTCCTGGTACCAAGAATGGCTTTTTCTATGTGAGAATATGTTTTAAAGGTGAAAAAATGGTAAAAAAAGGCAAAATTGAAATTTTGAGAATTTTACGTTTTTTCCGTTTTCTTTCCTCCACCATTCAATGTAACGACTCCATTCGTAGTCAGATATCTTCCTTAGGTTGACAGAGATTTTTGAGAATTTTCCAGAGTTTTTCGATGCATTCCAACAAAATTATCACAAATTATTAGAAATTGATAGTGTCTAATCAAATATGGCAAGAATAGAGAATGGGTTAAAAATATTGGGTTCAACCCATGACTATACGTATGATCTGAATTAATTACGGTATTGTTACTCTCACGATTGTCATTTCCGCTTCTCAAAGGTACTAGGAGTAGAGTTAGGATACATCCATGTTCTTGATGTCAATTTGGAATACATGAAAAAATACACTGAGTAAAGAGGCAGGATGAAAACGACCAGATGTTGAGAAAATATAGAACGTTCATTCTCACCCGTTTGAGATCGTAATTCTTACATAGTTGGGCATAATGATATGACCTAAAATTCAATGATAACAACCTGGAACAATCAATCACAAAACATTTCAATTCTCTAGCATGAGCTAACAAATGTAACGGAGGAAGGCTATGCAAAACATTCTCATCAATGCTGAACAAGGTTTAAATATATATAGCACCTATCGATTTTTTCCGTATCACAAGATGGAGGATCTTTGAGAAACTGATAAGACTTCAAACTCCACTATTCAACAAACTTAAATTCAATGCGACATTAGTCGGATTAGGTTTCGTCAATCCCATGAAGTAGCTGGTCACAAAGTTGGAAGAATTGTGTAGTTCAGGACAAAATTCGATGTTAAAAGCATAATGAACTTTCAAGAACAAGGCAAAAGCTGCAATCGTGTTCTGCCCGACCAATATTGTTGATTCATCAACGATGATCCTATGATGAGATCCAATTTCATTGAGTATGTAGCATTTGATGAACGGTTGTTTTCTTGAAGCTTTGCTGGCATTATGTCCAGCTTCATTTATGATGAGAGTAGCGTCAGATTCCTTTGAAATGAAAAAGTTTGAGGATGAGATCATAGAAGCTATGATTTTCGATGTACTCTCTTTATACTCACGTGATCAATCTGAACCAAACTAGGATTAGGAAAAACTTCTGCCGAGCAGTCTTCTTTTTTGAATTTTTTCTGCGGAAAAGAGGTGAAAATGAAATCGGACAGATGCACAGTTGTCTAATAGATTCAATATTCCGTATAAGAGAAAACTTGGGACTACTCACAACAGTCTTTCCACTTCTGTATGACGGGATTAATTCAGAGAGTAATATGATCGCGCGCAAGGCATCTATTTGAAGATAGAAAATTAATTGGTATTCTAAATTGAATCACGAAATAACGTCAGGATAAACTACCTTCTCCAACAAGTTTTGAAATGTTTTTCAGCTTTTTGGTACGTACATGGAGAAGTTACTGCAAATGACCATGACTGAGATATTTTGTCTCAAAAGCAAAGTTCTCGAAGACGGGTTCGAACAGACTTGTGTTATCAACTGATGGGTAATGGGAGAAAAACGCGACCTTGTTTAGAAAATAAACTGCTCACCAGATAGATTCGAAGTTTTCATTTTCATTTCAGCTTACTTACTAACACTCTCACGGCTTTCTCTGCAATCCCAATTTGCCCCAAGAATTTTCCAAGAGCCTCCGCATCATTGTAGGCTTTCTGTTTACATGGAGGAAAGTTGGAAGAGGTTAAGTCGCCTTGTATTCACATATAATCGACAAGATTTCAATTTAAAACTTACCTGTGGGAAAACTATCACTGGCTGCGAGTCCGTTTGGAAATTTCAGATGAATGAAGTTGATCTCGATTACGAAATATTTTTCACTAAAACTACGCACGCCTCACATGCTGCCGCTTTTCCCTCCAAGTTGGAGGCATTCAGAAGCGCGCTTAGAGGCATATCATTGTTTCCCTCGAAAGTGGGGTGAACTTGCCTTCAAGCTAGAGGGAAAATATCTTGAAGGTAAATTTCTCTTCAGTTGAAGGGAATTTTACCTCCAAACCATTTTCCCCCTACCGTTGAAGGCAAAAAAGCCTCTTCTTGGAGGGATTTCTCCCTCGAAGGAATTCAGAGTGTACGCAACAGTATGTATAAGATATTTCATAGGAAACGAGCCCGGGAATGCGTTTATTCACGAACAAGACCCGACGTGAAAGCGTGAAAGAACGCTTTTTCAGAGCTTGTTTCTATGAAATCTCTTCAAAATTCTTTCTTCATGATCAGTCCCATACTCAAGTCCATAAACTCTCGGCTAGAAATCAAATCTGGTTAATCTAGGTAATATTCGTGAATAATCTGGACCATCGTATATTAATCTGGTAGCCAGTCATAGTTTAGAGGTGGTCTGGATTATTTGATGGAATATCTATAAAAGGACTGTGCTCTTTAACTATAGTTCATGTTGCTTGGACCTGGTAGCCTAGAAGCCCGGTATTATCTACCAAAACTGCCAAACAACTCGGCGCACGTGGTCTTTCTCTACCAGTCAAACTGATCGAAATGTCAGAATCGGAGCGTTTCTTCAAATACGAACAAAATCTCTGATTTTAGTTTTTCTATATGGAAAAAACAACTAAGAGACAGTGGCAGTTAAGGTTCCTCGAAGCTCGTAGTAGCTCGAAGTCTGGCTCGCCTTAATTTCCACCGCACCTAGGCTTATTTTGAAGTTTATTTCAAGACCTTCAAAATGAGCTAAAATACGTAGAATCCCAACAGAACCGAGCCAAGCTATATCGTTTTCACGCAACAGGAATGTCAGTTATCGAAAACACGACATTGCTCTCTAAAAAAATTTAAGCCTTCTCGCAGCTCTAAATCCAACGCGTTCGAATATTCTTTAACGTATCAGGACTAACCTTGAAGGTTTTAGAATGAGCTTTAGAATAATCTGAGCTACATTGAAAAGATATCCACATGTGTTAGTGTGAAAGCTGTGAGAAGCCCTGAATTTTAGAGGGTAATGTCGTGTTTTCGATAACTGAAATTTCTGTTTCGTCAAAACGATATAGCTTGCCTCGCCTCTACTCTGTTGGGATTCTCCGTGTTTTGGGTCATTTTGAAGGTCTTGAAATAAGCTTCGAAATGGCCCAAGGTTTCTTGGAAAATATTGAGGTGAGACAGAGTTGGAACTTCTACGGACTTCAAGGAACCTTAATTGCTACATGTTCTTCAGATATTTTTCCATATAAAAAAACGGAAATCAGAGATTTTATTTACATTCAAAGAAACGAGCAGCTCCAATTCTGATTCGAACGACATTTTGATAAGTTTGACTGGTAAGGAAGGCCACGTGCGCCGATTTGTTTGACAATTTGGTCAGATAATACCGGGCTTCTCGCCCACCGTGTGAATCGAAGATGATGAAGCTGATTTTGAAACCAATACTAGCCTCCTTCTTCGTGATTTGAGCGACCTCTGGAGTTTAATATGACCATCTTCGTCAGCGAAGGAAGAAGATCAGTCATTTGAAGGTATCTGGAAATCTTCAGAAGATCTACTTTTGTTATGCGAGCTACTAAACCTTGGCTCATAGTTTTCTTCCTCTGAAAGATGATTCGTGACTGATTCCAAGACTTTTTAGAATTTTAAGCTAATTTCTCTTCTCCAGAGAGACTTCGAATGTTCATTTTCGATA
>JAPYYZ010004831.1:0-10218 GCA_030522705.1 Eretmocerus eremicus
GAATTCACAACGCGTGCCTGGGAAAACCCAAGCCGGTGCTGGGAGTCCACTAGCCGCACTGTGAAATCCCTGTGTTGAACACTGGATAAAAACCCGGCCCATGTTCAACACTGGGTTTTCCCAACGAGATTTTTTACAGTGATACCTATTACTCGTCCGACGCCGCATGCAGAATCAACTATTTGTGAGAGGCTTTGTTCATAGAACCATGTCAGGATTATTTCTACATGCCCACAAGTGCTACTCGAGGGACCATACAAAATGTTTTCACAAGGCGGTATGGAGAAACGATCTTAGGACTGTGCAAAGTCTGATCGAGGCTGGCCTCCATCTTGACAGAGGAAAAGCAGAGTTATGTTTCCTTGAGGCAGTCCAGCGAAATTATCTGGACATGGTGAGATACCTAAAAGTTGTCCTCCAAATTGATCCAGCACAGTGCATTTATCAAAGAAAGTTTAATCCAATACACTTGGCAATTCGTTCAATACGAGACAAACAAAAGTTGAAAGATATGGTACAATTTCTTTTGGATGCTGGGGTCCAAATTATTGAGCAGCACCCAAAACCATACACAACAAGTGCCATGGAGGCAGTCAAGATAGGCAATGAAGTCTTGTTGGAGTTATTTTTAGACGCCGGTTCCAATATTTATTTTATTGACATGAAAGGTCTGACGCTTCTGCACCATGCCCTCAAGCAAGAGGAACAAGAAAGTTGTCGAAAACTAGTTGAACTGCTTATTCGAAAGGGAGCACTGAAAAACAATATCAGCTATCCTTACTTGAATTTTGCAATCATGCAAAAGAACTGTAGTTGGAGTGTATTAAAAATGCTCATTGATGCAGGTGTTGCATTAAACTCACTCGATCAGAATGATTTTTCACCGCTCGCTCTTGCAGCTTACAAGTGTAATCATGATGTAGTCAAAGGGATGATCGAATATGGAGCCAATGCAAATATTTCTGGGCATTGGACTAACTCAGCATTGGAGGTAAAGACTAACTCATATCGACTTATGTCTGAAAATATCAGCAAGAGAACTGTTGCATCCATTCCTGTTCTTTGTATTCACATATATCAAACTGTGCTCTATCTGTTCTTTAGAGAAATATCCTGGATTAAAATACAGATAGGATCTTAGCATTTTTATATTCAATTCAACAAATCAAATTATTTTATATTATAAGTATCTGTGATCCCTTTCACATATCAGCTGATTGATTGATTTCCACAGATTGCAATGAGTACTTGCCGTAAGGATATCGTTATGCTGCTCCTCAAAGGTGGAGCATCCATAACGGTAGAGGATGAAAATGGATACAACATCTGTGACAGTGCTCTGAAAATGACGGATGAGGTGCACAAAAGAGGATACTCCGACATTCTGAACACAGTCTTAGAGTATGGAACTCTGTATGATTGCAGGAAATATTATATGAAAAATTTTTTTATGCCTGAACAGCAGCACCCTATAATGATTAAGTGGAATCGTCTGAGGTACAGGCTCAGACAATTCCTTCATTAAACTCAGAAGGTACGTGAAATTTCCTCCACGAGAGGCCAAAATTATTGTTTGTATCTGATTATTTTGCAGCTAATGTAGTGTACTTGTCCACAAGTGTTAAATGGTTCTTTTTTTTATAATGTTTATAGGAACCAACCAATGGTGAGCTGAAATATCTGATAAGCAAATCCACAGAGAAAAGGGCAAGTTATGAAGTTGAGACAATTATTGAAACTAGTGGTACAAATATAGAAATCATCATGGGCGTTAGACCTTCTGTGACCATAGAAATACCAGAGCATTGATCAGATTCTGTATAGTATATACCTTGTTTCGATTTGTTTTCCAAGATCGGGATAGCTCTCAATGTTGTACCAAAGAGCCAGTATTTGATGCTACAAGCTACAAGTGTACGGTGAGGTACTCTCACGATGGTGCCGGTCATCACGATTGATGGAGCACTTGATGAAACATCATTTAGAGATGATTTATTCTCGTAGTTTTGTTGTACGTACAAAGAAACAAGAACTGAATCTGAATATGAATATGTTTTGCAATTATAATTCGCATTTGCAGAGAAAGCTCCCTGATGGATCTGAGGAGAATTTTTATTTTTATTCCTTTGTTCTTTCACATGATCTCAAGTAAATTTGTCATGATTCATCGACGTCTCATCTTAGTCATCCGATTTGAATCTTTTCGGATATTGTAAAGGCACTCTTGCACCCAAGTTTTTGTTGTTTTTTATTAATAAAAATTATAACCGAACAGTTTGGAGTTTCCTTATTTCCAAAGATTCTGCTTCATGAATTTTTTCTCACATCATTCTTGATGATTCCTTATTTCAATGGTTGCGATGTTGAAATGTTACCTTGAAAAATTAGCGTGCTTACCGACATCAAAAAATGTATTTTGGCGATACTTGATGTGCACTTTACCCATCGTCGATTGATGAATATTGCTTGTAAGAGAGATACCGCACCTTCGATCTACACATCGCTCCACTTTCTTCTTATGTGAAAGATGGAACTCCAGTTTTCTTTTGTATATCAAATCAACTTTAATAGGAAATTATTCTGGAGTCTCCAAGCTGTAAAACCATGTCCATGCCCAGGTAAATTCAATCAGAGAATCAAATAGTTTGTTCACAATTGTTCTCTCGCTGTTTTGAGCACTTTTTTCGGCCAAGAGATGCTTGCAACAATCGTTACCGCGAAAATGTTCAATACCGCATGTTGAGATAGATGGCCGATCTCTTTCCACATGAAATTAATGGAAAAAACCGTTTTCGTGTTTTTTTGAAATATTACAGCACACAAAATCACCTTCTCCAGGGCTCATATTGAAAAAATTCACAATTCCAAAAGTTCCTATAGTTACGAGACAAGAATCCATGGAATAGACAAGATGGCGATGAAAAATATCGTGCTCCTATCTTTCCCAAAATTCGCTCGCACGCAAAGATACCTAACCATGCAGTGCGTTAAGGCTTGCATCTAATTGTACATGCATGCGGTGTATCAGATCACCTCCGGGGCAGATGTGTAAAGTTACTTCTAGTGCTCTCTGATATACCCATCGCCGAAGTAGCCCTCAGTGGTGCGATGTTCGAGCGAGCAGCGCAGAGTCTACTAATTCGCATTTCTACTCGGCGGCAAGCTCGAGTGGGCCGCAAGCCCGCAGAGTCCAGTTGCGCGGAGTGGTCAAACTCGCGGTCGCCACGACCACGACCACGGCTCCATGCCATACTCTCTACTCTTTCATTAACGAGAACTTGGCTTGCGGCGCAGCTGCGTCCATTTGTTCAGCCTCTCCGTCCACGGTATAGCGTCTTTTCTTCCAATAGTTGCCGCCGAAATTCCGCTTCGATAATTTTCCGATTGATGCTCTGCTCCTGCTCTCTTCTCGATGGATTTGGAGTGAATTCTCCCTCCGAGTTGGTACCAATTTGAGCGGAAACTACTTACTGGATCTGATTGGATTTTTTTTGGGATGGTGAACGATTGTCCCGAGGAAAATTATTCAGTGTTCACGTGATATTTTTGGATGGTCATGATAAGTGTTACTTTTTTCTTTTGTAGTGCGGATGCCGTCCGCACTAATTCTTACCCTTGAATTTCCTCCCTTATGTTGTAGGCCGATAGAAATTTCAGATCGATACCTATCGGCTTGGACCGACAAAATTTGCCTATTTCACAATTTTCCTCGGTCTGAAATTACCAGGTCGATAGGCTTCCGCTTTGTCATGCAGCCATCGACCTGAATCCTGTCCAGCATGATAAGGTTGCATCTTCACTGCCGATCGTATCCGCGACCGTTCTGTGGAAAATAGTGACCATCAATGTCAAAAATTACCATTACTACGTCTATCATTTTAACTGTGGTGACTATGCCAAGTAGACGTTTCCGAGGGACTTGGAGTAGATGCATAGATGAGGAGCATCATCCCTTAATGAATGAACTAGTACATCAAGTAAGACCGTTTTGTTTACCAAACATTTGTTGAAAATACTCAAAGAACCTCATGCATCCCGGAATGAATGCGTTACTGGTAAGATTTTCTCGTTTAGCGATGGCGCCCGCCAGCTTTACAATAGAATTTGACCAAATCTCTCTAGGTAAATTGGAATGGATTTTTCACTCGGAGTGAGAGTGACTTCAAACTCACTCGAAGTCGAGTGGAAAGCGATGAAAATCACTCGTATTCAAGTGATTTTCGATATCCACACTTAGCCTTTTATATAACAAAGATTTTTCAGAGTCTTTTATCTGAAAAACACATTCAGTGAGAGGATGATAATTCTGAAAATTGCTCTGGAAGCAATGGCCTTTGTTGGTAACAACGTTAGAAAACTCACTATAGTAGCTCGTAACTTGGAATGATATTGATAGAAAATTCAATCTCTGTCTTTCAGTTTACATTATACTGGTTCTCACGGACTAGCAAAACTTCGTCGACTCTACTCTCTGAAGCCAAATAGTTGATGGGTAATCAAGCTAATGAGTCTTTAATTTGAATATTTTCCATCCTTAATTTATTGATTGTACACGATACAAGCAAGTTATTACATCATTATTACTTCCGTCCATTTTCCAATTTCTTCCAAGTTAGCGTCAAACAAGTAGGATAATCTGGCCATTGCTGGTTGTGGGAATTCTATGTCTGTGAAGTATTATTGTCACAGAGCAAGATTTGCTGAGATGGTGCATTTTATTGCATACAACGAAAGCATAAAATATGTGCTACTTCTTTCAACTACAGAACTCGATAGCCAGAGTTGGCGTTATTGTTTTCCATTGAAAGTATTGACTGTGGCTCCATGTAGCTTAGCCACGATGAACGTTTGAGCTGAGGATTTTCTCATCGATAATTATCCTCGTAATCAATCCATCGATGTTCTGCAGACTTTGTGGAATTGGTCGTTACAGAAGGAACACATTCATTCCAACCGATTATTAAATTTCTGACGTCGGAATTACACAGTATTATTACTCCTCATTGATTACTGATAACGACAACTGACACTAGGTAGTGACATCACTCGCAAATGTCGATTGAGCACATCTAACGCCGCCTATATTGATAATTCTCAGACGTCGAATTTGAAATTCGAACATGAAACTAACTGAAACCGGCCACTTCCTCGTTTAGTTAACCAGAAATCGGCCACTTATTTATGGTTAAATTAGACCAATCTCATTAGTTTTCCTACCAAAAATTGTTACAGGATTGTTGCGTTTGTAGCTCAGTGCATTGATATCCGTTTCAATGGGATAGGCTTCCAAGGAATTTCGGTATATTTCAATGATTGAAACAAAAATAGCAGATGCAACTTCACAGAATGATAGAAAAAATTACATTTATCAACGGTGGTATGGCTCATGCTCCGGATTTTTGTAAGTCCGGCAAAATAAATCATCTCCCGTATTATGAGTTTTGCTTCCAAAGACACGAGTCGGAGTAAATGATGGGATCACAAAAGCTGACAGAATTTTCATCGGGAACTTGGTCTGATGAACACTACAAGGATGATGACCTCGGATATCCATTATGCTCTTGGTGATCTCACAATAAGAATAGCCGATTATCGAAATTTTCCAACCGACATGCGCATCACATAATTCCTAGAACAATCATTCGAACGATATCATTCGACGCAGTCGATATGTTTGCTCGATCTAGTGGAATAATTAGCCGTAAGGAGATTGATTCAGCTCAAGTTCAAGCCAATATAAGCGTGCCGTTTGTTCTTTGAGTCAGTGGCCATGGTCTCACTGATTTGCTCAAACATGATTGGCATAATCATAGTAGCTCTTGCTTTCACGGGAATCATCTGTCAAGAGGCTACCACGGATGACATAATCACGGCAGAAAATACCGAACGACAGGACTCTACGGTGGAGATCACTACAGGATACACCACGATTCTCGAAGGCTCTGGTAAATTTTACTCAACATTTGATTATAAGGCCGCCGTGGCTTAGTAGGTAAGGTCCTGGCCTGCAATGCAGAGGGTCCAAGACTCGATTCCCAGTGCCGACACTCGGAGAGCAAAGTCCGATCTATACGGATAAATAATTACCAGGAGCTTTTTTAATGTCTTTTTTGCTTCACCCATAATTAAAAAATATATTGCAGGAGCACGAAATATTTTTCAGGACACATTTTTCATAATAAAAATAATTAATTTTTTTATACAGATTCACCTAGGCTATTCACCTAGGCTAAAAGCCGCTACGAGCCTAATGAAGAGATCCCGCGGGTTAATGGCCTGGGCTTATAACGCAGGTCGAGCGTAGGTGATTTACCTAGACTGATTCCCTAGGCTACGTAATTTTTTCCGTAAGGGGTGGTTATAATATGGATTGATGTGTCGGTGTTTAAACAGCTTCGAATATTGTTTCCCATTTCTTCTAAACTATATTTATAGGATTGACTCATCACTGCAATCATTCTCAATCGTCTAAATTTTTCAAAAAATCACTGACCAGGAGGGTGCACCACCTCCGGATGACGGATCTGAAACTTTGGGAATTGTCGTCATTTGGTACTAAAAGACAATATCCGAAGCCGCGCTCTAACGCCTGACCGTTTTTGAGATATGCCTCAGAAATTTACTATTGCCCATGTAGGCCCCTGTTAAAAAGTGATATCTATAGGTATACCTGCAATGCTAATGTCATAAGCTGTAACTTGGAAACGCTTGAGCCTTAGACCCTGAGGCTTTAGATATCATATTTTGGTACGGAAAGGAGACTATTCCCAAAGTTCCAGCCGAATCCTTGATCCGGAGGTCATGCACTCTCTTAGTGAGTCTACCAGATATTAAAAGGAGCTTGAGGATGCTCTTCGCGAATGCATATGAGCTTTCTTTTGCGTGATCTTCAGTTATACAAAAAGGCGTTCCCTTCTTTCTCGTTTCTGATGTAGAGAGTATTCAAATTAGAATGTTAGACAAGTAAAAAGAACTTATTTTATGAAAGGCCATCGACGTATTTGTATTCAACTATGTATTGATTTAATAACGGGCATTCTTCCCATAAGTATAGTAAGTATGACTGAGCAAAAAGAATTAGGTATACCGGTTCAGCTTTCACTAGTAGAGTCTCCAGCCTTTGGGTCACGGATTCGACTGAAACTTTGGGTCTAGTCTTATTTTGATGCCAAAAGATGTAATACAAAGCCGCAGATCTAACGCCTAATTGTTTTTGAGATATAACCCAGGATATTGTCATCGCCCATATTGGCCTATGTTAAAAAGTGATATCTATAAGGATATGAGTGTGGAATCTAAGGAAAGTGGGATTTTCTGCGTCCGAGGTTCGCACAAGCCTCCGCGCTCTTTAATCGTTGCGATTATAATTTTCTACGGTGTATTCTATTGGTACCCAAATTTGTGGTTGATTTTTGAGTGATTTTTGAAGCCTGCGTTTTTTGTATCAGAGAATTAGGGCCATAATGTCAATTCCGTCCCCTGTCCAGAACACAATCTTCGCTCTAAAAACCAGCACTGCGCCTATTCAAGGTTACTCACACCTATGTTCAATCATTATTTCAAATTGTATACTCTGGAGTGAAAGATTTTACCATTTTGCAAGTCAAAATTTAAAATTCAGCTTTTGTGCGGGCAGACGACATTTTGTTCAGAGATTTGCACCAAAAGTACTGGTACAGCAGTAGTAACGGCGGCAAACGCCTTGGTCGTCAATGTGGTCTTTCATACCGGCTAAGTTATCACCAGAACATTCCAGAGGCTTGAATAAATACGGTAGAGCGGCTCTAGAATCGAATCTGTGCACTAGCGGGCAGTTTAAATGTGTTTTTGAAATCGCGTACAAATTTTTCGGTCAATTCCGTCCCCCCCGCTACCCTAAACACTGTATCGCTTAGTGGAACCCATTTTTCCATAGTATTTGGTGGCATTAGGCGATATAAAGTGCAAAAAATAGTCCAGGATTAGTTCCCGAGCCGTAGGAGCATTCTTGAGGCGAAATGTCAATTCCGTCCCCCTCTCGACCCCTTAAAGCATGCCGCAGTTTTCCCTGAGATTCACCTTGGCCTACGTAATTCCGGATACTTGTTTCTGATGCCCAAACACGTCAGAATCAATCTATCAATTACCCGAAACTCATTTGGGACTGAAATAATTGTTAAATCACACCCTTGGACATTTTTGTCTCCAAAAAGTCCCACTTTCCGCGGAATCACTCATATACCAACAATGTTGATGTTGCTGTAGCTCAAAAATGCTTGAGCGTTAAACACCCGGCTTCAGATTTCCTCTGTGGAATCGGAAGGGAATAATTCCCAAAGTTTCAGTCGAATTCGAGATCCAAAGGTCGGACTACCCCCCGGTCAGTAATCGTTAAACTCACCATTACTTCTTCCTTTGGGTATTGTATCACCAATTTTCATAGGTCGGAAATACAGTCCACTCAATCGATGACATTTCTTGAGTACCCGAAGATTTTAATTCATTCTCGAATTTCCGACACTGTTTCAACTTTCTTGCCGAGGTACTCCAAGCTATCCTCATATTTAATCATAGTATATGAAGGATTCTAATGAGAAAGTAGGTCGTTTTCGAGGACTATCTAGATTCCTCGGAGTGACCTTTTCATTTTTTCACTCGGAGAAATCCCGAGAGCTCTTGTGCTTATTGAACAGAAAAAACATAATGCCTTCCTCGCTTCTACGGGTCAATGTCTCTAGTATAGGAAATTGGAAATTTTTTATGAGAATGTAGATGACTGGTACATGGTTGAAAACATATCCACATATGGAGAGTTCTCGATCAATCGAGCGACCAATGTGACCGTTAGTGCATTTTTTTGAAAATTGAGTTCATTGCATAATATGCCCAGGAATATACATGTAGAAACATGTACCAATAGGTTCTAGCGGCCAAAACCTAGCAAAGTCCATGTGAGCGCCACGTGCTTCTTCTGTTTGTTTGAAAACTCTCTTTTTCTTACCGACCAAAGTGACGTAAGTCAACTTGTTGATAGATAGATGCCAAAGTTATCAACTGTCTCATTTGATGCATCAACGTGTATTAGATATCTAAGGAATGACAATGAGTTCATTAACTTCTAAAGTATACACCATTTCGAGATTCATTAGATCTGAGTTTGTAGGACGAACACGATGAAGATCCTATTAGAAGTGATCAATCTCTACGAAGTCGCATAACTTGTCGATTATTCTTGATTAATCATGTCTGGTCACATCACATCATTGACAGCCTGCTTGTGCATTCGCAGATTGCGCATTTTGTATTGACTACGTTAGGAAATGAGAGATTATGTATTTCGGGGCAAACGAGGACTCGTGAAGATGAGGCAAAAACCTAAAAATTGACAGCATGTGGACAAGATGCCGTTTAATGTAAACAAAATTGATAACGAGACAGATTCTGTCTTGATCCAATGGTTTGATCGATGCAATCTTCCAAGTTCATTCCATCTGTCTCTCGAATAATCTCCAAATTGCTCATCCAGAGCATAGGACTCAGATGTCACGATGAACGAATTTTGTAGAAATGATCTAATGTGTCTATTTCGCAAAACCTGTGCATGGACAATATTTGTGCCATACTACTACAACTACATCTTTTGCAATATTGTGTAAACTCCCAAGGTGAGAACCGGGCTCGGAGAAATTAACAATATTCATGGGATATCGAATCGTGGAGACTGTTTAGGTTATGAAAAAGAGCAATGAACTAACCATGCCATTTCGAGTGTGCTGTATGTGAGGACAGTAGACGGCATAGAAGATCCCTTTTTTCAACTTCCTTGTATATCGTATAGGTGATTATTCTCAGTTTCACATTTTGAAACTCTCAAGTAGTGATAGTTTTCATATCAATTAGTATTTTTGGGTCTAAGAATCATTCATCCAAATGCCTCCGGATCTACATATTTGATAGGAAGGAGATTTTTCATTAATTATTCGTCGAGAAGGATTCGAATTGAACTTGCTTTCTAATCTATCATCATTAGGATATAGAATTATACTGAGTGGATTTGCTTCTTCGATCTGTTCACACCAAGTTTCGTGAACTCGACGACATTTGCTGCACTTCGACTGCTATGACAATCCCTGTAGACTGTTTCCCGATCAGAAATTGCCCCGCGTGTGCCCCGCGTCCCCGCGGGGCCCCCGCGTGGCAAACGATAGCTTCCCCGCGGTGCCCCCGCGGGGAAAATAC
>JAPYYZ010004832.1:0-16655 GCA_030522705.1 Eretmocerus eremicus
TAGAGATTGTGAAAAAAAGAAAAGCAATGTTGAAATGATTCCCAAGATTGAAAGTTCATCCGCCAACAGTTGCATTGAGCGTCATTGAAATTCAGTAAGATACGTGCGAGCGAGAGATAATGCTGTGCAGAATCAATTCTATTCGTTGATTCGGCTGAGCTGACCGGCGAGCTGCGATCTGAACGATTTAATTTTACATGCCCGGTGTCGAATTTGTTGGACCGAGCTGAGGCGTAGCTGTCGACTGTGAACATATTCCCATAGGTTTTTTTTTCAGGACCCTCTCAGGGATCAGAAGACTCACCTGGTGATGGGATTGCATGTTGCCAAGCGATAATCTAGTCAGAATCTGTTTTTAATAGAATTGTTCTAACGATTTCGGGGAATTGATTACTTTTGTGCAAAATAATTCCTTTCGGATAATCTAGTCTATTTCTAACACAAGATGTCTTTTGTTCTTTTTCGCTAAATCTCATTATTTTCGAGTCAGAAAAATTCGGATTTTCGAAAATAGAAAAAGTGCGAATTCTGCGGCAATAAATAAAAGCAACACAAAAGTGAAAAAACAATGTTTCGGCTGTTGTAATCTACCCTGTAAGACGTCTTCTACAAAATCTGATAGCGAGGAGAGTTGTTTCTGGACCAGATTCTCTCGTTCTTGTCACGCTTTGAATTTCTGAATGAATAGTTTTCTGAACTAACTATAGTTTCTAAAAGTAAGTCCAGAATATTCAGAGAAAATAAGAGGTCACTGTCCGGGAACATCAGTCCTCGCTATCAGATTTTGTGAAGGATATTTTAGAGAACAAGCCAGCGAAAGAACAAACAGGAGAGAAGAAGCCACCGCGGCCTAGTGGATAAGGTCCTGACCTTCAACACGGAAGGCCAGGGTTGAATGGGTTAGGTTCGCTCACGTGGTCCCTCATGCATGTCAATGAGTGCGAGAGAGACGAGACGTCGAGGTGAGCTCCGATCAGCCCATGTAATCGTGTAAGAGCGAGAGAGAGATCTGTGCGAAAGCTGAACTTTTTATTTCGACGCGCAAAATGGTGGAATGGTTCATTCCAAAGTATAGAATTATGAATGGTGATTGGATTTAGGGATTTGTGACACCTTGCATAAATTGTTCAATATCAAAAACGGAGGGATGCCAAATCTATCAAAAGCCAACTACAAAGTTGAGAATACACCCTAGAAAATGCTAACCGCATTTTCCCATTTTAAGTCCCACTATGCTAGAAAAATCCGTATTCGTGTCAAAGACGTGCCATGGTGAAGTAATCGGGCTTCATTATTGTCAGTTGCACGATAAGTTTTACACAAAGAATTTCTTCAGAGAGATTTCTTGTCTTCTTCTATGAAGATTTTGATTTTCAGCGTTGAGCTCATAAATTTCCCGAGAATTTTCCGCCTTATTTGGCACGTCATTGCTCTAAATGAACACATTCAGTTAATTATTGAAATTTTTCAATGTTTTCTTCATTTACAAATTCTTCTCGGCCAATGCATTGATACAAGTGTTGTCCTTGCGAATCATACGATCAGGAGGTTGCTTATACAATGAATACGCGATATAAGAAATTCACATGTTATTAACGTCGGTTTGGATTTTTAACGAGACTTGATGGCATCAGAAGGGATCGGACCGTTTGTTTTGTTTGAATCGTGAACGATGTGGTATCTATCTTCGGTCGTCTCATTTTTGCCTCGTTCAACTTGTCGCCCTGAGTTCTCATTTCTTTCTCGTGCGAGCTTTTGACCTTGTCTTTTGCTGGTGTTCGACTCCGGGTACTTTCACGCGCCGAAGAACATCGGCCAGAACGCAATGAAACCCTCTCTGTCGGCACCTTCTCTGAAATATCATTTTTGAAAGACGAGTAGATCTCGAAAAAATTTCAGATGAGAAATTATGTTTTACATAAAGTCTTCCCGTACCACTGCCAGGCCTACTGGAATTTTCTCTGCCAAGGTGACTCCTGTACCTTTTCCGATCAAGTTTTGCCGATACAGAATAAATTCCAGTTTTGTGGTGCATTATGAGATCCTCGTCGCCATAATATTTCAACCTGGAGATGAATTTAATGCACTATTGATTTGGTTTTTCAACTGGAAAATATCAGTGGGGATTGAAAACGCATAACAGACGAGAACCCATTTGATTTTCAGAACAACCAAAGAATTTATAAATATGAGCGTATCATTTGGACGGCTGCGAACCATAGTGGAATAAGTCCATTTTTGACTTCTGAAGAATCAAATTGGTTCCTTGAAACTTGCTAATTCCCAGTATCATCTATCGGAAATTTTCCCTTACCATCGTAAAAATTCATCATTTACCTGCATGGAATCAAAAGAACTTTCTTGGTAAAACTAACTCCCAGCCTTCCAGATGATGTAAAAGTAATAAGAATTTGAAAAATTCAAAATGGATAGTTCGCGGCCGTCCATCCGCGTCCCATGCATTTGCTCATATTTAATTTGACGAGAGAAATGCACCGAAAATCGGGAAAAACTGGCAAGTTTGATTGATTTACTATGATCTACCATGATCAATAGTATTGCAAGCCCTTCACAATGAAGATGACATTGAAAAGCCACGAAAAGTATTCCGGTACGAAGAAAATCATACACGTATGGAATTATGGATTTTTCAAGAAACGCGAGAATAAAAACAGACATAATTAGAATGATTCTCATCATAAAAGGCTCAAAATTTAGTTGTTCCACCTTTTTTAAACGGTTACGTGAACATAATGAAATTACCAAGCGATTGACTCAAATTTGAAGGGTATTGAGGAACTGTTAGGAAGGTTTCGTTCGCGGGAGAGAGTTGTACACACAAACTCAATGCCTACATAAACGCCGAGAAAAAAATCCCAATATATTTTCTACGTGCTGTTTTATTCTCAATTTTTCCCCATATACTCTTATAGACAAAAGATTTCGGCGAGAATAAGAAGACGCTACAAATTTTGTAGGCACGAGAGACGTTATGAAAGAAAATACATCAATTGAATGTCAAAATGCAAGAAAAATGTGCAGTCAACAATACCCCTTTTTTGTAAAGCAGAGGAGAAAACTCTCTCCAAGATTTTACAGTTTCTAATCAGATGTTGGTTAATGATCTTAGATACCCATAACACTTTCAAATGATTTTTCTCGGGGACCATCATAAATGTATAGAAAATTGTAAACCATGCTTCTGTCATCGTCAAGAAATAATTGACACGATTTACCTGTATTCACGTCCTTCGCGCCAGAGACTGCTCTCCATTTGTTCAAGCCAGGTCTGCTGATGTATGAGGGTGCCGGTTCTGCCTAGACCTGCCTGAATTTTTTATTGATATGCCATGAGATTTCAGTTTGGATGATTTTTTCAACGAGAATTATTTGAGGAAAAAGATCGAGAGTATTCAAGAATCCTTCTGAGTTTTTATGGAGGATGCGTTATCAGGCAAACCATACAGAACCAGAGTATATTTATAGCGTTAGACTATGTTCCGGAACTTGGTACATTTGATCAGTTTGTTTGGAACGAGGTTTGGAAACACTGCCAAAGATTATTTTCGCCCACATTTCCAGCTGGTTACGCCTTAATAAAATATTTGGACTTTGTGAAATACTTATGTTCAATTCGTGACTGCAAGATTATTGCATCATAAAGGAACGCCCTGTAAATTTTTTGCCAATCTTATAGAAATGGGTTGCCACTCAAGTTCTGAACCATCCAATGACAGCAAGAATTTTCTTAAAATTCACTGTGGTTATCGTTCGTATAGTGAGAAGAGTGCATTAATTACTTTGCAATGGATTGCGATTGCTCCTTTAGTGTTCTCGGCTACGTTCAAAAACTGTTTGACGATTTTCTTCGGTGGCACTGTGCCATCAGGAAAGAACATGTCATAATGAAGTATACCGGCATTCGTGAATCTGCACACGGATAAAAGTTTTACTAATATCAAGCCCATGAGAAGATCGCTACCGCTTCATTTTCTAATTAATAAGTAGTAACTCGTACCTGAAAGACTCGTAAGTTTTTCGATTGAGTCGAATGACAACGGCAACGTTGTTTTTCATAAAATAGTTCAAGTATTTCTCGGGATAATGGGAGTTGCTTGCATTATCGGTATCTGGCCCAAGAAAGGCTAGAAATTTCTGTGGAACTATCCAGTTCAAATCTCCGTGCTTCATCTGGCGATATTTTTCGTATTCTTTCAGATCGAAATCTTCGAGATTGTAGAATCCCAAGGTCGCTGCTTTGGCCAATGCATTTATACAATCTACGCTTTAACAGAACAAAATTTCATTCTCGGAATTCTTTACATGGATATTCAGCTCTACTGAGAAGCGAGTCTAAATGTCTTCGCGAGAAATCGACTTTTTGGTGTATCAAAGTTCCAACGAAAAACGAATCGTCAAGCCAAAATCTTACCGTTAAGTTGAATAGTGTAATAGGAGGGTCCTAGAGATGCATCTTGGAACGGCTTTAATTGTGGCAAATCTTTGGCTATCATCAATTTGTAAATTTCACTTGGCGACCTGTTCAATCTTAGAACAGCGTAAGCGGCGACGAGGTATGCTGCATTGGCTCGTTTCTCGGGATTTATAGATGTATAGTGCACTATCTTCGTGTTTTCCAAAGTTGGATCTCTTAGTAGTTGATCGACACCGAGAAAATACCTGAAATTTTTATTTTTGAGAGTTGACTAGATTCTTCATTCTTACCCTAGTGGCTATTCAGATTGATAAAATCATATGATTCTAACTTGTAAATGCACGCGATGCAGAGGGGTCCAAAATCATTGTAGAACTTATTGTAAACGAGTTGGTCGTCGGTGCAAAATAGATGATAGTTACTCCTATTTTTTGGCTCTCTCTTTCCCGGTACTAGGGTTGCGAAATAGAATTTGCCTCCAACGATCTCTACGATGGCCGTGAGATCTGGATGAGAGTAAATACTGAGGACCGAATCCGAGCCTTGAAAATAATCGTTTGTGTGAGCAATACAATTTTTGATACAAGAAAAAAATCGTAGATTTGGATTACTATTGTCGTTGAATTCTGCTTTGAATCTGGCTGAGTGCGATGGGAATTTTGAAGGTTGCCTTGACATATTTGTGTTTGGTGTAAATATTCTCTCAAGCCATGTCTTGTCACTTGTAAATTTCTGAAATTGTAAACTATTCTCAATATGATGCCAGAATTTGGGATAGTTGATGAAATAAGAAGGTGGTTGTGTTGTGTAAATATTAACCTCAATTTTAGGTTGTTCCGGGAATTCACCTCAAAATTTACCCATGGAACGTGATTTCTCGTAAAATTATGTGCTTGAGACTTTTGCCTGTCTGTTACGAATTAATTTTCAGCTCAACATTCTGGTATGTCCTGGGTAACTAATTTTTTTTTGATTTTTCAATTTTGTGTCACTTTAGTGACCTCATTTTTTTTCTTCTACAATGTGAGCCCAGTGATTCTATCCTGAAACAACGTATGTGTATATCGTAGACCGTAGTTTAAGATCAAACCCAACACACAATATCTGCGAAAGGATCCAGAGCGTGCAATTCGAACCCAAGTTCCGGAGGAGTCTATCTGCATCAATAATGTGACCTTGATTTGATGATTGATTAAAATAATGCGAGGAATTTTATTCCTCATTTCTTTCAATCTCGAAGGGAGACAAAACATCAGATGAACAGGCTTGAATTTATGAAAAAGCTATACGATATCCACGCCTTGAGGTTGATGTCATAGGTAAGATTTTCTAATCTAAAATACATAGTTTCCTTTTTGATGGGCCATAGTTTATTTGTCGGCAGTCAAAGTTCTAGAGTATGCTTTGACATGCTAGGACGGAATTTATCGGTTCGAATTGGCATGAATCGAGATTTTAATTTTGCTTTTTCAAAGAGAGAGCTTTGTACTCACAACTAGAGGGCCAACCTTGCGGATCACGAATTTGGCCAAAATTTTGGGAATCATCTCGTCTCGGTGAGAAATGAAGATATCCCAGAGGGTTTATGCTAATAGGTTCTCTGTTCCGAGATACAGCTATGGACATTAGCGTTGCCCATATAGGCCCGTGTTAAAAATTCATACGTATAGGTATACCCGCAATGCTAATGTCTCTGGCTGTATCTCGGAACAGAGAACCTATTGGCCTAAATCCTCTGAGATATCTTCATTTCTCACCGAAACAAGATGATTCCCAGAGTTTTGGCCGTCTGACAAATCTCAAGCACCACCTATTTCTCCCAATTTCTCGAACATGTTTTCTTAATCTACTCGACGAGAGCTTTTGATCAGGTGTCTCCACCATTTTCACCTAATCCCTCCCATAATCCACTCTTAAATCAATTTCTTCTAATGTGTCTCCGCGGCCGCATGTGTGTGTGTGTATGTTGACCAAATTTTTCGGCATGTCATAACTTTTCCTCAGTTCATCCTTTTATTCCAAAATTTGGTACAATTCTTCAGGACCACTATCCCAAAAGACCTGTCAATTTTCAGCTCTTATTATTCGTTACTCATCAAGTTACAAATTTTCAAAGTACTATTTCTCTTTTTTATCCTTTGTATTCCTTCAGTTCTTTCAAATCTTCGTCAGAAAATCTGAAGGAATTCTTTTGCACTACACTTCTCTCCACAATCAATCCCACTTTTTGAGAAAAATTTTATCTTCTTCGATTCTCATTTTATTCCTCAACTTACGGACTATTTTATCGAAATACCTCAAATTGTATCGTTTGGCTTATGGAATCTCCCACATTTTTTCATATTTCCTTTCAAAGTTTCACACACTCATTCAGAAGTATGTCCCTAAAAGACCAGTCAGTTTCAAATTCTAAATATTGTATACGTTTCTCATGATAAAATTTATAATCACGAAAATTTATCTTATATTTCCCTTTTTTGACTTTATCGTTTCATTAGTCCCACACATTTCACCTGTATAGGCAAGGCCATGAATTTTAGTCTCTTTATACTCATAACTTTCGGAGTTATGAATTTTTGAGCCTTCGAGAATCTCATTTGTTCCCTGTAAAACTTCAAAAGACCCAAAAAAATGTTTCTTTCCACTGATTTCACTCAAGAGAAACATGGTCATTCATCTCAATATGTTGGCGGGATCTGTTTGCACGGAGAACGACTATTGTTTCAGGCAGCTTTCCTCCATAAAGAGTGGCCAAAACAGCGGAAAAACAATTCTGAAAGCTTTTTTCGACCAAGTTTTCACAGCTTCAAGAACATTCTGAATTGATAGCCACTGCCATTCCCTTCAAAATGATTCCTTATCGATATCAATTTGATTTGATAGAACTGGAGATTTACCTATTCTAATATTCCTACCATAAAATAACACTTACCAAAGTCACTTTGACGCAGGAGGACTGGAGACATTGCTTGACAAGTTGCCACAAAAATAAATCACAACGGATATTTTGTTTTTGAAAAAAATGTAAAAAAAATAATAAAAACCAAAACTTGTTCGAGTCTACAACTTTACCATTTGTCATAAATTTTAATCTAGTTTTTGATATTTTCCGACTCAGAATAATTTTTCGAAACCAGGAATCTGTCAGGGTCTACAGCGAACGAGCTAAACATTTCCCCGCTATTTGGACGACTTCAATTTTTTTAAGATTCGTCAGGGAAGAGATTTTCCAATAAAGCTATGAACTCATACGAAAACTTAAAAAATTCCGATTCTTCGTATTCTCAACAATAACAATTCCTAGACTTATTTATCAATATTAGTTCATGGTATGATCAGTCAAACATTTCACATACTGGAGAACAGTGAGAAAAAAAGTTACGAAAATTGATATTGCTTTAGGAAGCATTCTAGCGTATCTCGAAGTTGAAAAGGAAAAACTTTAATTTCACTGAGCATAGATGAATATTAGAGCAATTCAAATCGAAATATTAGCGTAGCTTGCTTACAAAATAGTCTTTCAATTTTTATAGCACAGCGGAGGAAGGTAGATTCAGAACAAGTTTGATTCTGGTATGATATGTTTATTTATTCATCTCTTGAACTCATTCTCAAGAAAAAAGTGTGACAAACAATACAATACAGCGAATTTTCATTCAAAATATATGATGTATCTATGATACCATACGATCGATTTCTTTCAATCAAACATGTGGCCGTTTTTTGGCATGATTGCAGGTCTATCATCAGCAGAATCAAATTCACACCCGTGTTCATAATCAATCATATCAACTACACTAACACGATCAGTAGAAATATTATTTTGAATATTCGTTTGAATTATCCTGCTTTCCACCAATGTCTACAATTGACACAATGACAATGTCCCATTCGACGTTCTTCATTTGCATTCTTATTTAATTCAGGAAACTACTCTCCATAGCTACAACTAACCTTTGGGTTGTCACAAAATCTTGCGATATATACACCTGGCAAATTATAGACTAATTCAATCGGTATAGACTAAAAAATCCAACTATCTGCAATGAGATACTTATCATTTATTCGAATTTTGTACGATTCCATTGATTACACAAATCATTACATGTCTCATTAATACAAATTAGACTCTTTATGAATTTTAATTCTAGATAAAGAGAAATCCACGTTAGAAAGTAAAAGTTAGGATAGAATCTTTCGAGCTCAATGCATAATTTTGTCTCTGATTATTACTATAATTGTATTTCATGAATACAGAGCGTAAAACAATTATTTCCAATCGGAATAGAATTAAATAATTGGGAAATGTGGATGATTTTCTTGTGTAAATCAGAGCATCTGGTACGCGTTGATCATAGCCTGCACGTACAAGATCTCTCCAAGTCATCGATGCACTCAATTCATATGGCTGTTTTTAATTCGTTGTAAAAATTTCTTTCAACTCATTATTCTCCGATCTTCATCATCACTTACAGTAGAATATAGTAATGGTATTAACCAATCTTAGGTTTGATAACGCAAACCATTCTTTGGATTTGAACGAGCAGTAGTAGCGAACGCATCTTGGCATTACTCACAATCTACTCTCTCGATAAAATACATTCTTCTGAATTTTTGACCTACATATTAATAAGGCTCTTTTGGACTGCCTCTGTATGATTATTGATCGGTTATAATTAATCATTAGCTTCATCAATTCTTAAAAGTTAGACGGCACTTCTATGCGTTGATGCAATATATCGATACAACTTGAGCTAAAGTATACCTCGTGAAAACGCGAATGTATAATCATGTAGTAACACCGCTGACGACTAAATCTATCGTCTTTTTCTATATACAATCGTAACACGATTATACACCCATAGAGAGATTATAATATTCAACGGGGTGAGCTCTCAGTTTCATCATATATTATTCCTAATTCATAATATTTTTGCGCACGCAAGTACACACGAGAAAACCACATCACTCTCGTATCATGAACTAATGCTCAGAGAAACTCACCCCACTAACAGTAAAGGCACAATCTACTAATACGAGCTACCGGAAAAATACATGAGCAAGAAACTTCACTCTGGTGCATTATATCTTGTGGTAGTCGATATCGTTACATGCGTTGTCGATTGAGAGAAGTGCGATTCGCTCGATCGACAAGCATCCGCCGCGCGTCTTTCGTTGTCAGTGCCTAAAATTCAAGATAAAGAGCAAAAAGTACTGGCTGTCATTTGAGTGCACCGAAATTAAGAAATTGATGATGGATAAATCTATAGTATACACGATATGTGGTCAGAGACGAAGCAAAAGTCCTCGCACCTGAATTAGCCTTTGTATATAATAGCATCTCGTTGTGTCATGATCGAATCAATTCAAAATATTCAAAATATTCGTATATAAGTACATACATGCTCTAGTTCTACAACTATACGACTGTTCAATGTACAATGTGGGTCGACGCGTACGCGCGCAAAAGTTTTTCCCCGAGTCGTCAATTGAATGAATTTGTCATGAGAACGACTCGGGCTAGCGGCAAAACTCGAGCGCGTACGTCATCGGTACATCATGAGTACCATTACGCGATGGTACGTGAAAATCACTCGACGCAGAGACGGGTCGATCGAGGCAAGCCGAGAGCGACAACTCGGCACAAGTCTATAAAAAAATCAGAGTTTCGCCTCGTCAGCTCGTCCTCCCTCTAGAGAATCAAGGATCGACCACCTCGAAAATTAGCTATACACTTATGAGCACTCTTTCAAGTCTATACAATTAATCGTAAAGCTGTTGGACTAAGGAATTCTCGAGGGCCGCTGAGCGCCCTCCTCGGGAGTTTGCTCAAGCCCAAAACGAGAGAGACTCATTTCTCATTTTGCAAGTCCGTCGGTCCGACGACGCGGAGCTCGTAGTCACTCGTGGTTGCCCTTGACGCCCAGCAGCTTGGCCGCGTCGTCGGCCGACGCCTGCAGCACCCGGTCGATTATGCTCTTGTCGCGTATGCCGAGCAAATTCGATATGAGATCGTTGTCCGTGTTGTCGTTCGCATCGGTTAGACTAGCCGATATGCCGGCCGTGAGGTTGCTCAGCTTGTCGTAGGGATTGAAAGTGGGCGCGGCGTCGGCCACCTGGGGAAGGCTGCTCGACCTGCACGCCACCCCGGAGCCGCTTCCCGTCGACGAGGCCTGGTGGTGGTTGCGCGGAGTCGCGGCCGTCGGGTGCTGCTGCTGCTGCTGGTGATTGTTGACGTTGAGGCCGACGACGCTGGTGGGCGCGCCGCCGTCCTCGTCGCCGCTCGTGCCGACGTACATGCTCGAGTCGACGGACTCGTGCTTCTTGCGGTGGCGGAGCATGCTGTGCTTGAGCGTGAAGCGCCTGTAGCATATGTCGCAGGAGAAGGGCCGCTCGCCCGTGTGGGTGCGCATGTGACGCCGCAAATCCTCCGCCGACCAGAAGCGACGCATGCAGAATGCGCAAACAACCTGCAATCGTAAAATTTGCGATTGCGTTAGTCTCGCTTGAACGATGCTCGGAATATTCGAGGGGCTCTTGGTGAACAGGTTCTTACGAGAGAGATTGAGAAGAATCGATCCGAGACCCAGAGAAATAGAGGTAGGATTGTGGACGGAGAGCTTGCTACCATTCGCAACTGATCAAAATCCAATACACGGTCGTAAAATCTCATTTTCGCATCCTCATCATAATTCCCATCCTTGCACTAGCTCTAGTCGAAAAAGGTTATTCTCGGAATCCTAAGTAGTCTCGGTGGAATGAGGCGCACGAATTGAGTTCTTGGTGAAGAAGATTTTACGAGAGAGATGAGTGAGATTAGAAAGAATCGATCCGAGACATAGAGAACAAGAGAGTTGAATTGTGAAAGAGGAAAGCTTGCAAGCTTCCACGAATGATTTTCCTGACCATCTGTGCGTGGATGTAAGTTTACACGCAGATTTTTGATCCCACACACAGAAGATCAAAAATTCGTTAGACGGTCGTAGAATCTAATTTTCCCACCCTTGTGATGATTCTAACGCTCACATTAGCTCTAGTCGAAAAAGCTTACTGGGGATCCGAAATCCAGCTTCAACGTCTTCTCATCAAAAATATCTATACAACTGTGAAAGAAGAGCTTCGTCAATGCTCACCTTTCGATTGCTGTAGTCGGGGAAGCGTCCGCGTCTGTCCTCGCCGTCGCTCGGCTGCGGTGGAGGCGGCGGTGCGACCGGCGCATCGTCGACGGCGTCGATGTCCATGTCGAGTGCTCCCTTTGCCACGAGTATCTCGTACGAGCTCTCGTGGTTGTCCTTGATGTGCTCGAGGCAGTCCTGCCTCTCGGCGAATCCGCTGTCGCACAGGTGGCACTTGAAGGGCGTCTCCGGGGTGGGCCCGGGCGACGCGGTCGGCGACGTCTTCCTCGACCTGCACGCGGCGTCCATAAGCGAGGCGGCCGGCGAGCCGACCGCGCTGACCGACTCGGCCGCCGCCGCGAGTCCACTCGGCTGGTTGGCCCCGACGACGTCGGTGGCTCCGCTGTCGGACGCCCCGGACGAGTGGCTCTCGTAGCCGCTCTGCTGCTGCTCCCTGGTGTCCTCCGGGTTGACGGTGGCTGGCTCCGCGGCGGAGACGCAGTCCTCGGGTGCGCTGTGCTCCTGGGGGCTGTTGTGCACGGGGAAGTCGCCGACGGGCGACTCCGGCCTCGACTTGCTGTGCTGCTGGGGGTACTCGCCGCCGGCCGGAGGATGCTTGCTGGATCGGTGCTTCTTGAGGTTGCCGAGGGTCGAGAAGGTCGAGCTGGGGCACTGGTTGCACTTGTACGGCCTCTCCGGCACGTTTCTCAGGGCGAACTGGCTGTTGTTGAGGGGAGTCGGCAGCGCGGCCGCGTCCTCGGGAGCTGGCGCGGGCTCGGGCTCGCTGGCCTCGGGGGCGACGTCCATCGTCGTGGCGAGCAGGTCGGTCGGGCAGACCGAGTCCGCGTCGGGCTGCTGCAGCTCGGGCGACGAGGTGCTGCGGTTGCGCCTCGCCTTGGCCACGTTGGCCTTGTGCTTGCGCAGCAGGTGGCGGTCGCAGTTCGACTTGGTGGTGAACAGGAGCGAGCAGTACTTGCACTGGTAGGGCTTTTGCCCGGTGTGCGTGAGTATGTGCCTGCGCAGCGAGGACGTCCAGGGGAAGGGTCTCTGGCAGTAGGGGCAGATGACGCGATTGGGGGCCATGGAGTAGGCCGACTTTTTCTTCTTCTTCTTCTTGATGAGCTTCTTCTTGCGCCTGAGCGCCGCCGTCGAGAGCGAGTGCGCCGAGTTGGCCGAGTTGAACGAGTCCGACTTGCAGTCGTCGCTGCCGGACTGGTTGCAGTCGCTCGTCGACGCGACGAGGCCCTCCTCGTCGCTCATGTACTGGCCGGGGAACTGCTGCTGGTAGTTTTGCGAGGCGTTGTCCAGGATCTCGGACACGCTGGCCAGATCCGTGCTGCCCTCTCCCTTGGCCTCGCTCTTGAGCCGCTCGTCCTCGACGTCTGCCTCGTCGTCGTCCTCTTCCTCCTCGTCGTCGTCCTCGTCGGGGTCGCACTCGCTCTTGACGCGGACGGCCGGCTCGTCGGTGGGCTCGGGCTGCGCGACGACGGGCTCCCTCTTGATCTCGGCGTTGGCGGGTCGCTGCTCGTCGCAAGCTCTCGACTCGAGGCTGGCCTCGAGCTTGCCCCTGAGCAGACTCAGGGTCCTCTCGCTGGGCTCCTTGCTGGCCTCGTCTATGACGAGCTCCTCGTCCGAGTCGTTGGTCTCCTCGGGCCTGTTGCCCTTGAGCTGCTGCGCCAGGATCGCGTACTTGACCTGGTCGGATATGGCCGGCTGCTTGACCTGCTGCTGCTGCTGCTGCTGGAGGAGGCTGTTGCGGTGGTGGAGCTCGGGCGAGAGAAGAGGCTGGGCCTGGGCCTGGCCGAGCTTGGGCAGGAGGCTAGGGTAGGCCGGCTGCTGGGACAGCGGCTGCCTGAGGTTCTGCAGCAGAGTGGGCGGGTTAGCCGGAGGCCTGCCTCTCGTCGACTGCTGGTTCTTGGGCCTCTGTATCCAGTGGTGAGGGTGCTGCTGCTTTATGTGTCGCTCCATGTTGCTGCGCAGGGTGAACCTGGCCGAGCAGTGCTCGCAGGTGAAGGGCCTCTCGGTCCTGTAGCGCCTCTGCTTCTGCTTCGGTATGAGGATGCCGTTCTTGATGACCAGCTTGACCGAGCTGGCCGCGCTGTCGTGCTTCTCCTTCATTTTGAGACCGTTGACCTGGTGCTGCGCCGGCTGAGCTTGCTGCTGCTGCTGCTGAGGCACCTGGGGATGGGCTCGATTCTGGGTGGGCTGCTGGGGAAAGGCGGCCCCGTAGCCCGGGCTCGTGGGCGGCTCGACGAGGCTGCCGCCGCTCGTCTGGAGTCCTCGCACCAGCTCCTTCTGCATCCTGTCCTTCATCGCGTAGTCCTGGGCGAACAGGGGGTTGAAGATGTAGGGCTGAAGGAGGCCGGGGAAGCCGCTGAGGTTGCGGTACATCATGTGCGCGTTGGCGAAGAACGAGCCGACCTGGCTGCCGCCCATCTGGCCGGCCTTGAGAAGAGCCTGGGTGAGCAGCAGCTGATTCGTCGTGCTGTAAAAGTCCTTGGGGTCGGCGGCGCGCACCGCGTCGGGCGTCAGGCCGTTGGCCTGCATCTCCTCCCTCAGACGCTCCTCCTTCTCCTTGGCCAGGGCGGCCGCCGCGGCTGCCTCGGCCTCGGCTTTGGCCGCCGCGGCCTTCCTGCTCAGGTCGAGCACGTCCATGCTGAGGTCGAGGGGCGCGTCGCCGTTGGCCGCCTCCTCCTCCTCGTCCTCGTCCTCCTCGTCCTCTCTCTCCGGCTCGAGCTTCTGCGCCGCGTCCGTCCTCTTCAGATCTATCGGGCTAGCTGGCTGCTGGCTTCTTTGGCTGCTGGCTTTGGTATCGCTGACTAGAGACACGCTGCCGTCGGACGAGGCCGAGTCCAACTCGTCGTCGACCTGCTCCCTCTTCAGCGGCCCCGTTTTGCCCTCGGCTAGCTCGTAGCTCGGCCTCGGGAACGCCTCGACCTGGCCGAGCTTGTAGTGCTGGGACAGCTGAGACAGCTGGTGGATCGACTCGTCCGGGTAGACGAGGCTCTTGCGCACCTCGTCGCGAGCAAAGCTCGGGGTCGAGGAGGTGGTGGTGGTGGTGATTCTCGGCGAGGTCGAGGCGCCCCGGTCGAGGCTGCCGTCGTTGGTCGAGTCCTCGCTGGGGTGGTAGATCAGCACCGACTTGATCTCGTCGCGGGTGAGCTTTCCGTGCCTGTTCCTCACGTGCCTCTCGCAGTTGGCCTTGGTCGTGAAGGCGTAGTTGCAGAGCGAGCACTCGTACGGCCTGTCGCCGTTGTGGGAGCGGAGGTGCCGCACCAGGGTGGCCTTGTCGGTGCTGCTGTAGGGGCACATGTTGCACGGGTAGGGCATGCCCGGGGCGACGCCCATGTGGGCCCTGTTGTGGCCCTTGAGGGCCCTCAGGTTGGGGAATATGGCGGTGCACAGGCGGCACGGGAACTCGCCCTTGAGCTTCATGCGACGGAACTCGGCGGCGAAGGCGTCCTGGGCCTCCTCCTCGTGCGGATTGTACTCGGACGAGGGGGTGCCCGAGGACGCGCCGGACGACGAGCCGACGAAAGTGCCGGGCTGCTTGGAGAGCTTGCAGTTGTCGGGCGTGCCGGCCTCGGCTCGCGACAGACTGTGCAGCCCGCTAGACGTGACGGATATGATGCTCTGGATGTCGGCGAGGTCCTTGCCCTCTCTGGCCTCGGCGAGGGCCGCCTTGTTCTGCAGGTCCAGCCCGGCGAAAAAGTCGTCCCTCGAGCGAGGCTGACGCTGGAGCTGCTGCTGCTGCTGGTGGTGCTGCTGGCCAACGACGAAGCCGCAGTCGTGCTCGTGGGCGTCGAGGGCCGAGCGGCAGGGAAAGGCCCTGAGGCACTTGACGCACTGGTACCTGGGCGTCTCGCCGCTCTGGGGCGGCCTGTGGAGCGACTGCTCGCAAACGGCTCGGGCTATGGCGGGAAACTTGTCGCTGGAAAAGTCGACGAAGGTGAGGTCGTCGAAGCCCACCACCGAGTTGCGCAGCTCGCGAGGGTTCGCCAGGCCGTACTCGCTGTAGTGGAACATGGACCTGTGCAGGTTGAGGGCTCGGTGGTTCTTGAAGGCCAGGTTGCAGCCGTCGCACTTGGCGGGCAGCTCCGGGTGGTTGCGCTCCACGTGAGCCTCCAGCTGGGCCAGGCTGGCAAAGTCCCGCCTGCCGCAGGCCGCGCAGCCGAGGCCCCCGAGCTCGGCCCTCCGCTCGTCGTCGTCGTCGTCGCGACGCCGCGGCTCGTCGGCGCCGAGACACTTGCGCTTCGCCTCGGAGCCGACGTCGTTGTTGTTGTACTCGTCGTGGATGAGGCGCCGCTTGAGCCTGAGGGGTCGCTGCTGGTGCTGCTGCTGGTGCTGCTCGTTGTCGGAGCTGCTGGTGCTGCCGGCGCTGCTGCTGCCCGCCTCGGAGTCGGTGCAGCTGTGGCTGGGCGACAGCGACCTGCCGTACTGGTGACGACGGTGCTGGACGGCTCGCAGGTGACGGCTCACGCCGGCGTTCGCGGAGAAGGCCATGTCGCAGTCGTGCTGGGCAGCGACGGCTTGGCCGTGCTCCGGGTCCTCGCTGCAGTCGGCGGCGCTGCCGCCGCTGCTCCCGCTGACTAGGCTGTTGTTGCTGGTGGTGCTGCTGCTGCTGCTTGCGCTCTTGGTGCGCTGGTGGTGGTGGGCGATTCGCAGGTGGGCAGTCAGCTCGATCGAACTGGCCAGGGTGAGGGCACACGCCGAGCACGGGTACTGGCGGCTCTGCTGGCTGGCTATCGGGCTCGAGCCGAGCTGGCCGAGCTTGCGCTTGAAACGATCGTACTGGAAGAAGAAGAGCAGAATCGTGAGGATCGGAGGTCGTCGCCAAGCTTTGGGAAGGCTTTTCAGATCGGATGGCGAGTGTGTTTGCACAGGTTTGGATGATCTTTTCGGATAATTCACACCTATGGATGAGAATTCAATATCAAGATATCTCGAAGTGAGAGGGTAATGCTTCCAAAAATATCGTTTTACGAGATAGTTTTGAAGAAAGTGAATTAAAAAAAGCTTCACGATATATTTCATGCATGAATACTATCGATAGGAGTTTTCTGATATTTTTTTCTAGGATACTTTTTGAATTTAGTTTCCATCCA
>JAPYYZ010004833.1:0-10883 GCA_030522705.1 Eretmocerus eremicus
ATTATAGCGAATTCGTCCCGATTACCATACGAAAAATAGCGACCTCGCGACTCAAAATCGACCCCAAAATTCTTGGCGGCTACTTGGGATGCTCTATTTCGAGGCAAATGACAGGTATTTGATGCAGAGAGGTGTTAAAAGAGGTTTGGTGCTGGCACAAACAACTTTTCACATCGAGTCTGATCGATTCTAGCGAATTCGTCCCGATTACCATACAAAAAATAGCGACCTCGCGACTCAAAATCGACCCCAAAATTCTTGGCGGCTACTTGGGATGCTCTATTTTGAGGCAAATGACAGGTCTTTGATGCAGAAAGCTGTTGAAAAAGGTTTTGTGCTGGCACAAGTTCTAACCAAAGCGCAGATTGAAGATATCGAGTAATTTTCATACGCGATTCATGGGTTCTCAAAATACGACACCTTGGCTCCTTAGAGACAGTATCGAGAGTCGGGAAATCAGTTTCGGGGGTTCCGGATTCTGAAACTACAGGTTATTACCTTCAAAATGCACTCTCGAACGTCTCGATCGAACACGATTCTCCCGGTGGCATTAATTTTGTTCAAAAAAAAGGCGTTTGGCCCCACTGTGCGCCGACCGGCCTCGTGGCCAAGATGGCCTGAATGCGCACGCGGTCGCGGAGACGACGCAAGGTGCCCTGGCGGGCCGAGCTATGCCCTCGACGGCCGAAGCGATATGAGGAGCCCTGTATAGCTCCCAGGGGCAGGCCCCCCAGGAGGCACCACCGGTGAGAGGCGAGGGTCACCCTATCCCCTATCTGGCTGCCCGAGCAGCTCTCCGTGTGGCTTCACGAGGGGCAACGGCGCGACGCGCGTGGACAAGGGTGATTTGCCCGGGTACGGCACTCCCGAGAAGGATCCGCGGCGCACGACTCTCAAGCGCGAAGGAGCTAGGGAGGATCGAAACCGAGATCAATAATAGTAGCCGCACTCACCGTCTAAGCTCTCTTCGAAGGACATCTTCCGCAGCCAAACGTCGAGGATTGTATCCGTAATTCCCATGTCCTTGTAATTCCGCTAAACTGCCCCGAATTCTTACACAATACTTCAAAAGGCTCGGGTGCGCTCAAAGATACCTCATCGCGTCCGGCGACAATCCACAAGTGCCGCTCCGCGGCGTCTCTCGCGGCCAATTTCCCCTCGTGCCCACCCAGAACGCGCCCAGGAGGTGCTGCCCCCAACGCCTCTCGCACGCACTACGCTCGGCTATCCTGCTGCTGCTGCTCCGCGGCTGCTTGGTTTGCTCCGCTTACTCGCCCAGGCGAGCCTTTCCTCGCTGGCAATTTTTCTCCGCCCGGGTACCTCAACAGAAGAAAAGTTACAAGCGAGATTAGACTCCCGCTCGAAAATACCCGGGCGGAGGCGAGGAAACGGTCGTGAGTACGGCTGCGACGTCCTCACGTCGCACGCAATAAGAGAATGTACTCGCGACTCGCACGGGCATTGACTCTCTCAGACACACACAGAAGAAAAAAACACACGCACACGTGCGCACGTTCGCCCATGCGAACGGCGCACCATAATCGCATTACAAGGCCAAGGCCAAGGAAAAATCCAGTCACTAGGTCACTCGCATCGGGAGATGCCATTCTCCGGCCACGGACGGATGTCACGGGGGAGAGTCGCGATGCACTCTCGCGCGCACCTCTTCCCCGTGCCATGACGTTGCAGCCACGACGACTACGCGATCCTCGCAACCCTCGTGGGCGGTTCATCGGTCGTCGCGGGTGTACCGTCAGCGTTTCTGACGGAGCTTCGCTCATCCCCACTGCACTTTTGGCCGCGCCGCGAGCCATCGTCGTCGACGAGAACTCTCGTCGCAGACAGACCGCTCTGACCAAGCTTTTAGTTAACATCACTCTCTCTCGACTCTCTTATAATCACATTAAAGTCACTCCCCATCCACCTTCTCGTGTCCTCTCTGAGAATCGGGACCCCCGTGCCCACGTGACAAGGGACATCAGCTCATTGTCTCATTCTTCCCGACCGTATAATTCAATATAATCCGATTAGTGGGAATGTGGAGAAAATGACGTGAATACTCATTGTATTTGACAGAAAAAAAAACATCATGGTGGTGCTTAGAGGAGGAGGGGAGAAGGGACGGGGGGGGGTGTAGTAATAGTAGTAGTGTGAGGCTATGAGACTGAATAAATAGCCACCCATACTGGCACGATCCGGGCCTAGCGTGGAACCCACCTGGAACAAAATTGCACTGGCGCTAAACTGCACTGGCGTCAAACTCCGCTGGCGTAGAATGCAGTGGCGCAGAACAGCTGGAGTTGAACGGGGGGCGCAGGATGGGTGGCTGTGAAGTCCCATAGCTCTACTACTAACACGCTATCATATCGATCGAGCGTCTGAATTGATTTGATATTTCGCCGACACCGGACTGAAACTCCCGTCGAGGTGAAAAACATATGAAGATAGCGTGTTGAACAGCTTCCTCGCAAGTGGTTTCTGGCAAGTGGACTACGATTCGTAAAGCAATGCCGTTTGGAGGAATACTGTTGGTACTCGAATTGACGTTCAGAGGAATGGGTAACTTGGCGCAGTCATAGATTTGAGTGTCAAACAATTTCAATTAAATTTTTGTGAGCCTCCAGAGCCTGGGAGAAAAGTTATGAGCGATTTTGTAGAGGCCTATCAACGAGGTCTCTTGTGAGGTGACATGCATACTTTGAAACCTGTTGTTCAGATCTTTGTGAAACTGCATACAGACGAGGAAGAGTGCACGAGAAGCAGGAAGAAACAAGCACTTTGATTATGCTCTTCCCTACAGTTTTGCAGTGAGGTTGTCGTCTGCTGTGTGCATTCACTATACTTATATCGAGTGACCCGCCCTCCACTCGTCCAGAGTCGACATTACTATCCCAAATTCTTCGGCATTCGGACACTCAGCCCAATGTTTCGAGGCCTAACCATGACAAAGATTGTCCGTCTCCATGACAAGCCAGATCTTTCAAAGAAAGCCGAAACCCACTAATATCAAGCGTAGAATCAAGACTCTTCCGAATGTTTCTCATCTCATCTCCGTAAGAAGTTATTTCTACCAAAATCCTTTGGATGTATTCTCTCAACCATACGAGGCTTGGGAGGGGCATATGGCGAAGTAGGGTGATTCATTCCGATTTATAACAAAGCCAGCTAATGAGCTGAGGAAATTTGGCGAATTAGCCCATATGATTTGACTCGTAAGGCCAATCATATATATTCAAAGGGTTAGAATTCATCCAAATAGTGTTTTGTCATGTTGAATACTTCTATGATCGAGCGAGCAAGGATTCGGATTCTACAGTAAACAAAGCGTTGGGTCAGTACATTGAAATTTTGAGAACATTTGTGAGAACTACGAGATTCCAGAGCCAAACTTGCTTCACTCTGACAGGATTCTCAGATTTTCCCGTGAGTATAATGGTTACCAATTGTGAAACGAATCTTTGTGAGATTCCCCGAGAGTGAGTTGGAGAACCAATCACGTTGGAATATTTCTTCCCTCCGTTTGTTCTGAATGCCGGAGAATTCTTATACTGTGTTCATGTTGAGTTGATTTCCAATATTTTCACCATAATCACGAAAGAGGATGAACAGATAGTTGGTTACGCAAATCTCCCGCTCAATATCTGGATTCTCATTCCCGATGACCCCGGCTCACATCATTTTGAGCAAGATTTCGGAATTTTAGATTTCCCATCGCGAAGCTGGATGGAAAGAAATGGAATGACGTACCGGAGTCGATATATGATGGAAGACGATATTCTGGAGTGGAGCCTTTTTCTCACATCGCAGAAATCATGAAATGCTCCATTCAGTGGAATAGAATCGATCACAAGGATCCTCTATGCGTATAGATCATGGATCACTGACTTTCGGGAGTGTATATCCATGTCCGTGAGTAGGTCAAAGGGGAGTAACGTGTTCCTTTCAAAAAACGAAAACTGTTACGATTCAATTCTCCTTCGTGCATCGCAGAAACAGTGCGACGGCACCGGGACTCGCACGCATGCTCTTTCCAATCAAAGGACTGATGCGTTAGTCTGCACAGCTGAACCCATCGCACCATGCAGCTGTAGTTGTATGCAGCTCTTGACGTGTTGCGAGCGTGAGTATCTGTGACTCACTCGCACTCGTTACACATCCCCTGGCCGGAGTCGACGATGTCCGCATAGTTTGTACTTTATGTCGTTGATTCCCCTTGGTCGTCTATGGAGATTTCGAATCCATCTTGTCGGTACAGCAGGTCTACGCGTGGGCAGAGCCTCACCTAATTATGGTCGTCCATCATCCTCAGAGCAGGCAGTCCACTTATGAGCGGGATTCGTTACATGTCCAGACATCAGTTGTTATGTAAGGTCTTATCCTAGATCCGCTATTCAGAAAGTATTAAGACTCCCGAAAGATAGTGTCGAGGATTGATGAATTGATATACGCCAAGATATAGGATATTTGTGGATCCATTCTTGCTTACGTACAATGTGAGAAAGAGACCGGTGTCTCCGCGTGAATGTGATATACTACTATGATTCTGAGACGAGGCCTCAATGGCTGCTAATGCTAGTCGAACAGGAGTTGACGCTACTGAGATATGATTACCAGTGACACTCGACAGACGCCCGCACGTGTCTTGACGGAGTATTTCTATGCTTAGGGCTGCGTAAGTGGTGTACCCCTTGCACGAGGCAAGTTAGCGCGTTCTTGTTTCTGTTCGTACCGGCCTGAGACTTACGACAGCCTCTTGCCGATGGCTCAACTCATCCTCGTGAGTTACTCGTTATGAGAGCCTCCACCTACAACAGATCACATTTCTGCTTGAGAACGGACCGATTGTCGGTTTTGATCCTAACGAGATATTGATCTGTCAACATCCAGAAAACATATCCCGCTTCATTCCTAGGGGTGGTCGATTGGCGGGATAAGATTCATTTTCAAGACAATCATGGTGCACTATCCACGGAATACTGGATTTGAAGCTTTCCTCAATCAAACTGAGATGCATTTTTCAAAATGACGGTCGTTTCAACCCCGTGACTATGTTAATACTCACAAGACAAAGAAAATGAATTATAGGAAATATTCGTGCGCCGCGAGGAAATTTCGTAACTCTGTTATATTGACATGCACACCTTCGAGCAGAGATTAAATGACCAGTTAACGTTTTCCTGGAATTTTCATCAAATTTCCATCCTGATTGGTTAACCGCCGGCAAAGTCATGAGCTCAGCCGTGTAATCACTTGTCTCAAGTGACAAGTGGAAAGTTGAATTCACTCTCGTAATTTGCGGCATCGCAATCGCCTGAAGAAGAATTGGGCCCTCAAAATGCTAGTTACTGACTGAGGATAGCGCATCTTGATGAAAGATCATCATGAGTTGTAAAATATTAACGATGGTTATGTTCATAGCGTACAATAGGCCAGCTACACAGAGTGGCCCGAATTTTGGAATTTGTCCATAGCTTTATCCATCGAGGGTGGAATCTTTAAAGGAAGGAATAAAACATGGACGAGTATGGAGCTTCGTAAACGATTCACCATTAAGAGCATGACGTCGGAGCAAATATTCCGGGCGGCGCACTATGGGTGATTCAGAGATTTTTTTTTCCATGGGTAGATAACTCGAGCTACACTCAATCTTTTGCATCGATTTAGAATGGAGAACGGAGCTCCGGACCTCCGTCATAGAGGAAAATCATTGACCTTGATTTTTTATCGTTGATAATACTGAGAAACATTGAGGAGAAGCAAAAACATGGATATGGCTAGTGTATTGACTTAGAAGAGCGTTCGAGTTGAGAAGAGTACATGGTCGATGTAAGAATCGGTCTCCAGAGAGGACCGAAGCCACATTCCTTAGTCGACACACTGGGCACTTCCACGTTGATGCTATATTCTTGATGATTTTTCGGTTTCATGAAGAATAACAAATCGGTGTTGCAATGATCCTTCTCTATTACGGAGGTTCAGAGCTCCATTTTCCATTTTGAATCGTCGCAAAAAATTGAACATAGCTTGAGCTATCTTCTATTGAGGGAAAAATCTCAACTTTGACGGTGTTCTTCAAAAAGCTAGAGGCTCAGTTCGGAGAAAGGGTTCTACAGCCTCAAAGTTCGTGATAAAAGGAATAAAATCGTGGTCGTCTGCACTGATCTGATGCGAGATGAGCTATCAATTCTCACGAGACAAATCACAGTATTGGCGCTCCAAACCATGCGCTTGAACCGTATTCACATCGACTCGTGCTGTCGAGATTGCGAGCTCATTTCGCATTCGTTTGGAATTAGTAACGACGTATTGAGTTCTCTAAATCACAGACTGTGAGGCTGTCAAGTCACTTTTTCAAATTAGTCATCTGATTTTTCAGAAACTATCGTCAAAGTCAAGTTTGCGTACGTGGTGGCTATCGCCCGAACTATTTGGTCCGACATGCCCCAAGGGCAGTAAATAATGGACTAATAGATAGCTTACCTTGATTGATGGGAGTGGGATGAATGGTTCTGGATCATATTACTGTGAGTGCAATGAGCACTCGGATAATCTGCTTGAGATTCGATATTGACTGAATCCTGTTGAGGAAAAAGGATGTGCAATTAACAAATTGACGTTTCGATTCCTCGTATCGCTTCACATGTTGATTCAAGAACACGATCACTGAGCAGATATGGATGGGGCCAGTTTAATAACCTCACAATTTATATGAAACTCATTGTCAGTGCGAAAATTGAGGTTGAAGTGGGAGGAATTAGTAGGAACAGTGCTGAGGGATAGTCATCAAATCTTGCCTGTAAGATATCCATTGTGGCCATAAAAAACTTTTGGAGGCTCGACTTCAGCGCATTTCAGTATATGAACGGCTTCATTCCAAATAGGAACAAACGCCATTCGGACTTTCAGAAAGTCATATTGGTTACTTATAGATTACAGGAAGAAGTCGTTGATTCGTCCACGAATAATAGCGCGAAAAACGAACCCGCGTGAAACGACGCGTTTGCATTATGAAGAATGGGGGGCTCGCTGCAAGCCCAAAGCTTTGGACGTCTAAAATCACGTGATGAGCATATTTGCAAACATAATATGGACAATTTTTTGTGTATATTTGATAAAGATGACGGAGCTAAGTTGCATATTCTATCCATTCAGTGACTTCAGAGCTAATGATAGAATTTCATGAGAAATTTTCTAAGATAAGATCGTTTCAACAATCACAGATGTCAGTTGCTACTGATTGACTGAGCTCGCACAATCCCTGTACAATTCTTCATGAAGATGCATCAGTTGCTAGTGATTTCGTTTCATCTTTAAGCTATCCTTGTTATAGTAGGACCTATCTCCACCTCTGAGCAATTAATAATAATTAATAATAATTATATCATCTTCATGAACATTTTCAAATTTCTTCGCTGGTAATTCTCACGATGTCTCATCTCTTTTCTTCAGGAAGCAAATTACTCTCTACTTGAATTCATCTCATCAACGACTCGTGATTGAGAACTCATTTGTGATTTTGTTCCGATTATTCGACCGGGTAATCTTAAGTCACCGTCAAAAATCGAGTGCTAATCGGGGTACAAATGAGTTGTCGATGTGCGAGGAACGGGAATTGCTAGTGTCACATGGAAGAGTGGCGATGCACTCTTGCGCGCACTTCTATCCCGTGCCATGACATTGCAGTGGTGACGGTCACTCTAACCACGCGATTCTCGCGGGCAGTTTGTCGGCCATCGCGGATGCACCATCAGTGTTTTCGACGGAGCTTCGCTCGACCCCACCGCGTTATCGGCCACGCCAGGAGTCGTCGTCGCGAACAGACCTCTGACTAACCACTTAAGGTAGTTTTTCAGTGATCTAACAAGTCATAACACTTCCAACGCTGAGCTTGAATCCCGAAAATTTAGATGTGGCAATACCGCCTTACATCTTTTCATGTGAAAGCACATACATGAGCGTGAACGCACACGTCTGTTCAATCCCGCGTTCCCGTTATCTTGCTTCGCGCGTCCGAGCTACATCAGTAGCCGACGCCAGCCACAGCCAGCCGACACATTGAATCTAAAACTCTTGGGGCCCGGTTATGTCGGGTACATTGGGGCCAGCAACATCACAGATGAGTGTCGAGGGGAAAGTCGAAACGAGCCAAGAATTCTTTTGGAAAGGTGAACGTATCACAGAGAAAGTTTACAAAGCTCACCTCAAGAAGCAACATTTTGGACGGCAGTTGCGGAGTGTTTACGGTACGGAATCTCACCTCGAATGGATGTCATGAAACCGACAGATCCTCGGTATACAGTCGTCGAGTACCGGAGACTTGTACATATGGAAACACTCGGACGAGACTTGAATTGTGGAAAATGCCAGGCTGTGCTTTCCTTACAAAATATTACATTTGAGAAACGAAGAGGTCTGGCTTCCACATTGCATATTGAATGCAAGTCGTGCTCTTTGATTGATCCTTTGCCTACTGACAAACAACATGGTCTAAGAATTCGTTTTGATTGTAATATCAAAGTTGTAGCAGGTGTGTGAAATCTACCGATGGTTAAGAAGTGTGAGGATCTCTAATAGTTCCAAATAACATAGTGTCGTGTACACCTTGCAGACATTTTGGATGCGGGTATCAGTGATATTCATCTGGATGGAGTACTAGCTTCGGCTAATATCCCAATATTGCCATAGAATACTTTCGAAGCTTATGGAGAAGAAGTTGGAATAGTTGCAGAGGAAATGGCAGTAGATAGCTGCAAGAAAGCGATGCTGGAAAAGAAGCGTCTCACTATTGAGAATTATGAGAAAATAAAGAAACTATCCCAGGTCTTTGTGTGCACTCACAGAGGCAGCCGTGGCTTGGTAGATATAGTCTTTGGTCTCCCACGCAAAAGGCCAGGGTTTGAATCCTGGCCGGCACCACCGAGATTTTGCTCATGTGCTTTTCACGGTGGTCCCGATGGTTCAGGACCCACCTTAAGCTGTAGGTCCCCCTCACCGAGGTGAAATTGGTAGTTGGCAGTTGTTGACGCGCTGGTTGAGCGTAACTCAATCCCACGCACATGGGTCCCGTCTAGATAGAGCTCGGAAGAGCAGGTGCCGAGACGTAAAACTAAGAACCTAACATTTTCTGTGAGTACTTACAGTTCTGCAGTATGGGTCATGTATAGAATCAGAGCATGCTCAATCGAATTCAATGAATCATTATCCTAAATACATCAATATTCTATTGATGTATTCTCCAACATATCCAAACGATGGAATGGATAACAGTCAACAAAGCTTGAGTATTGCAGCTTATGTCACGCTTCACATGATCTTAATCAACAACGAGTCTATTCATCACCCATTCATTTTATACTATACCCTATTCACGTTTCTTTACGAAGAACTGTTGCTGTCAATCATAGATAATCATGTTTTTGATCAACTTAGATGAAGATGAATTTAGATGAGCTGGTGATTCCTATAATGTCAGCTTATTCCTGCGTTCCATTATTAGACCTCTGCATTTTAGACGCATTCATACGTTTTTCACATTTTTCATGGGAACATCATTGAGATCATTTACTGTTTGCCGATCGAAATATTCTGCTTTGTGAGCACATTGTATTATCAGCTGTCTTGGCACATTCAAAATTGAGGAGCAATATTCATTCCCGATAGAGCTCTCGACAGATAAATGTTTCAGATCAGTGAAGGTAGATTTCTAGATCGAAATCCACTCAGGAACCGAATCGGGAGAGGATATTCAACAATGGGGCAAATTTTCCATTGCAACATATTTGCCGCATCATCCTCGACATTCCAGAAACTCAATCGAATTCCCTACGATTGCAGTACCTGTAGAAATTTCTACCCGATTTCCATGAGATTCGAGAGATATATTCTGTATAAGTTGTGCTCGGTAATGGAAGCAGAATAGGACTCTATGGCTGAATCGATTGATCATCCACCCCAGTTCTCAGGAACTCATGATGATTGTATTCTCCTCTTTTGTATGAAAAAATCCTGTTGTGATAAATAAGAAGCTGTCAGAAGGCTTCTCTACAAGAAGGGCTGACAGCAACATCTCCCTGCTGTGCCGTCAGCACTTCGTGAACCCGTGTCTGTCTGTCTGTCTGTCTCTCTCTCTCGCGCTCTCTCTCTCTCTCTCTCTCTCTCTCTCTCTCTCTCTCTCTCTCTCTCTCTCTCTCTCTCTCTCTCTCTCTCTCTCTCTCTCTAATCAATCAATCTCTCTCTGGTAAGTCGTTGACAGACTGCTTTTCCAACGCTCTTCCCAGAACACCATACTCATACGCTTATTTCGTATCTCTACGAGAGAGAAACTCGTTCACAGGTATCTTCGAGCTTCTACTGGCTCTCTACGCAATTGAGCATCAACGGGTTGGCTCAATCCTTGAGCCAGGAAGCCGAAATTCCGGTTGGCCAAATTGAGGTTATACCACCGCATGGACGTTAAATTCATCCGGCGCAGCTCTTCACGAGTCGAAGCGACACCAGCGGTACCCGCGGAGCTGCTTTTTACGAGATATCGTCTGCTCCTGCTTGCCTCAGCTGTCAGCTGACTACTTGTTTTTCCTTCGTGCTGCAGCAGAAAACTATTGAAGACGCTGATGTCTGAACTGATGCCATGTGTGAGTGATGAATGTTCTTAGTGCCGGTAAGAATAGCTGTGCTGTATGTTCCAAGGCTGTGAAACGTGGTGCAACCTCTAAATTATGCTCCGGTTGTGGTAACCTTGTTCATACTGACTGTGCTCCGTCAAACATTCACGCTGAGCTGTGTTTTAAGTGCCCTAGTTGTTTGTCATCAGAGTCCTCGTTCGCGCAAGCCATCGTGACCAGTGCTTTTACATTTGCGAGTCCATCGCCCTCACTTGTAAATCC
>JAPYYZ010004834.1:0-19398 GCA_030522705.1 Eretmocerus eremicus
GTAATTACCGTGGTAGCACACATGATTCAACCCCCTACTAGCACGCACCACATCAGTTATCCTCTCCCCCTTACTGTTTTCGAAGAGATTAGCCTTCCATGAAATAAAATGCAGGTCTCGCCCCATCGCTTACTTTTGATTTCCCGCTCGCGATCCGTAATATATACGCTTACGTGCGCAATGTGCCAAAGCCAGATTTGGTATGTGGACGCGTGTACGATCCATACATCCCACCCCCATCTACTGTTTCCTCTGTCCATCAAGCACACCATGAAGGAATGAGATATAGCGGCAACATCGAGGGGGCCAAGTCTGTAGCTAAACAATGACTAACAGACATGCCTTTTAACGCTCGCTTTTGATTTTTTAATTCTCTCAAAATGCTTCTGGGATCGGAATCAGATCAATTGCAATAATAAGATATACGCAAACTGAAAATATATGATAAGATTCTGAATAATAATTGGAAATCTCTCTAAAGATTTTAAATTGATGAGTTATTAGATTACATAATTATGTTTTAATACATTGGATCAGATATTAGGTGTCGAACTTGATTGGTTTATATTGATTGGATCCTATCGTTGTAGAACGCAGAGGAATTTCTGAGACAGTGGATGAGCGCGATTTTCCTGTACCGTGTGAGTGAATGCGATGCGCGAATAAAGCACGCGTCTAATGTGCCATTCGTATACACGCAATCCGCGCTTACTACCTCCGTACATTTTTCTTCTTTTCACTCATTCTTATACGTCCAAGCTATCGTCGCTCATGTATTTCTAGCTCGTAGTCGCTCGTGCTGTACCACAGCTTGCGCACGAACGATCCAGTTTATATGGGGTGAGCTCGGTACGTGTTTATGTGCTGCCTTGCGGATGCTCGTATCTCGGGACGATTGTAGAATTGTAGGGTGCGACATCTTTCTCTTACATTTATTTGCGAACGTGAGCTTTGCCGTTTGAGCGAGACACATATTTCTCTTTTCCGCTTACTGCCTTTTGTGATAGTAGGTTTACTGTGCTCACAAACTACGCCAGAGTAAGAAACCAGCGTTTCTGTTTCTTTTTTATTTGAGTCGAATTAGGCAATCGCTTCATCTTGGTGTCTGACGCGATTGATTAGGTTATTCGGAATTGTGAAAGAATATTATATAGCAGATTAAATGAGAATCGGCATCTTTTTTTTTGTTTTGAGTTGGGCTGAATTAGGGTCTTCAGGGAAGTTGAAGATCAGAAACCTCAAGCGATTCTCATCAGTCTCCGACTTACATAATATACGACCTTCTTCGATTCACGCCCCCGCAAGCGCTTTCCAGTATGCCTCCGCAGAGACTAATATATCGTAAATGTGATGTTTTGATCGTTTCCGAACAAGTTCCTCTCACCCACCTCGCCATATTCGATCGTTTTCTCTTCCGGCCCCTTTCCTTCTCTCTTTCCCAATTCCTTGAACAAATTTCCCCTGAATCGACCTTCAAAATGGGCCAGCAGTGATTTGGGAAATGGATTTTCCTACCCATAAAGTTGCTCTCGGGCATACGTCTGCTTCTGCTGTCGCTCCGCTGAGGCGTGATGCGGCGTAGGCGGCGAAGGAAATCTGAATTGGAATGGAAATTTTTCTACATGAAAAAACTCTTTTTCTCTCTCTCTCACGCCACGCGGCAAGTTCGTCTTTCTGACAAAATGCGACAGAGCTACGTATAGAGCATAATGGATTCGAGTCCAAGTCCGGGGCACCAATTTTTGGAAATTCGATAAAAAATTGCACCCTACCTACGGGGAGCGATGAACGATTCGACGGAATTGAAGAGACTTCTTCAATTCCGTTCAAAAGATAGATTGAAGAATGAAGATGGAGCGTGAGTGCGTTCGGAGTGAAACTATATAGTATTGTCAAAATATATAGTATTGTCAAAAATCGATGATGAAATAAGGACGGAGAATTGGAGAAAAGGTAAAGCCTGACGTTTGGTGAGAGATTTGCTTGCTGTAAATTGATGGCCAGAGTTTCGGAAGGCTCTCAGACCGCAATGAAGCGCTTGGAATAACGCCTGTGGCGCATGCATGAGTAATGAGCTGCGCCTGCCATTTGCATCGCGAGCAAATTTTCACCTGCAAACTTATACAAAGTGCATACTCTTGTAAGAGGAGGATTCGAAGACAGGACTCTATCTGTGTTTCAGTCTAACTGTCCACGACAAGGGTCATATCCAATAGCTGTCTCCATCCTTTCGGCCCGTTGCTGCCGCTCATCGTATAGAATCTAACCATGAAATTCTTCTCTTTGCGACGATGTCCCGAAGCCAATCTCAACACCGATAGACACGCATCAGCTGTTGATAACATCGTACGAAACTCCCGCAACGCATCGATTTTCGATTCTCGATGACGAGAGCTCGTGTCGCTGATTCTCGGAATAATCCATGACACATCTCGTTCCCCTAGGCTTTCAACGCGACACTCGCACCCCACAAAGCGTACATCATACGCAGAGTTTCCCCCAATGGCCTAAATTCTAATCTCGAGTGCGGTATGTTGTACACGTCATTCCATCGGTTTCATATCGATACGTGTTACGCGCAATACACGCTTGTACCTCGCTCCATTCTACATCAGCTAGTTTGACCCGTAGTCGCTACTCTGTCCCAAGCTATCGTCAAAATGAAAAAGCAAGAGAGAGAGGGGAATGGTTGAATCCAGCTCCACTAGAGTCTCCGATAATGACGACGGAGAAGAAAGAGAATGGTGAGGCTCTGGTCCAGAGAGCGAGAATCGAAATGGAAAGAATTACGCGATGGGGCGTGATGGAGCAGATGCCGCTCTCCCCCTCGCCCCAAACGGCTAATAAGCGTTTTTCCCTTGCGTCGCAAATCTCTCCCCCATTGCCTGCAATCGCCGAGACTTTTACGCGAGAGCGGCCTCTTTCTCCGGATGTAATATTCCCTTTTCCACAGATTGCCATGGGAGAATCGAGGCGGCGGAGTCGGGCAGCGGCGCAGCGTCGTTTTTGCGCGCTCCGCTCAAAGCGTCGCGTTTCTCGTTGAGCAGAGAGAGAGATCTCTTTCTAATTCGAGAAAAGAAAATTGAATCGAGATTGATGGCTCGGTGAAAGACGCTCGGGTGACCAGGGAAAAGAATTGCGCGCAAATCTGGCATATCCTATTAAGATTCGATCTCTCGACCGAGCGTTGAATTTTTATTGGAGCCGCGAGCTATTGAGATGTCCTCGAATATGGATAAGCTTGTCTGCGAGTCCAATTGCATGGCCAGCTGTTCTTACTTGAACGAGGTGATGGTACGTCTTCCGGAAAGGCCAAGAATTACTGCGCTCCTATTCGAATCGGGATCGCAAGTTGATTCGGGCGCAGTGTTCTAAAATTGAGCGACGAAGGACTTGATAGAGAGGGAGAGAGTCGAGCTCAGCCCGTCGGGTAACTGAGAGTGCATAAATTATGCATGAACAGCTAACGAAATTCATTCGTGACGGTTTGTGATCGCGGAAGCATTCAAAGGTTAGCTTATGGAGATCCATCCATACCTCGAGTGAAGGCTCTCGCTATGTTTCTCTACGTGCGATTTGCGTACTCGCGGTGATTCCTCCGATAGCGAAAACTGTTGTTATCGGCGTTTCTAAACCATGATGAATCATCTCATTTCAGAAAAATCTTCCATCTATCGAAACTGAATCTAATCAGCTTTTGCCATTTTTTAACTTGGTCAAAATTTCACACTGCCATGCACTTTTTCTTGAAGGTGGGAGAAAATTTTGCGGCAAGGACTTGAAAAATAGAGATGTATTGTAACTGATGAATCTTTTGCTGCCCAGAGCATCAGAAACTGACTGCATATTTTTTTACCTGTAGCTAGCCTTGCCGATGAAATTGCACAATTCATCGACTAACTTTTTAGAATTTGTACACACAACATGTAACTTTCTCAAAGCAATCATATCGAGTTGATAGCAAAAAAGGTCAAAGGTCCATTAGCCATTCAACCGACGTGGAATAGCGAGAGTATCGAGGACTATGTTACCCTGTTATGTTCATAGGAAACTTCGCAACGGTATTTGAAATACTGTTTATAAGAGTTATGCGGGATATGATAGGCGCTAGAGGGCGGATGATCGATTGTAATAAGGACTTGTTACCGGATTTTTAGACTAGTTTTTGAGGAGTAGGTAGACAATTCTCACTCAAATGAATCGGCAGCACAATGATTTCTCAGTTCAAAGTCACCCTTTATTGAAGTCCAAGCTACTTTCAGTGCAAGTAGCTCTTAGTCTCTCTTGTAGAAAGAGCTTGCTTCAATTTTTAATTCGCTAAGTGACTACTCGCTACTTATTGGCATTGCAAGTTTCCAAAACGAAACATTTAAAGTTTCCCAACTTGTCCTTTCTATCCTTGCAAGGTACACTTTTCGTCTGAATCGAGTCAACTCTGTACTTGTTCCCAAGAATACAAACTACGAATGCAGCAAAGTAAATTTTGCCATACCTTGGGTCACAATAGACTCGTGAAACTATCGAAGAACTGCTGGGTTAATTCATTCAAACAGCTAGCACTGAATCTTGGATCTGAAAATTTGCATCGAAATTTTGTGATTACACATGCGGACATTGACACCCACCTCCAGGCATTCCCCTTTCGCAGTCACAATCCCAGCGTGATATTCTTTGCTCACCAACATATTGCGTTCTAGAAGTTCTTCTCCGACGCGGTATAATTTTTGTAGAAACACGTCGTTGTACAAGTCTCGATGTTTGCCGCTTCACCCTTGTGGGCTCCGAGCCAAAGTTTGCAAATTGAAAAATAGCTAGATGGTTTTTATCTACATCTCATAGCTCTCTTCTTTCGCGTGACTCCAAGATTTTCTCCTCAATTTTTTTATGTATGGGCAACTTTCGAAAAATCCATCATCTTGAAAACTCGAAGGGGGACAAATGAGACGAGCTTAAAGTCTCTGTCCAGTGGAACTATTTTGAAAAATGACGTCGTTGTGGAGAGACGAGGCTGTGGAAACACACGAGGCGTAAAATTCTAGTGCAATTTAACCAGGGCAAATTTTCAAGTAGCCGAGGGTATTAAACAAATCCTCTGAAACTCTCGAAGGCTGGACCGCAGAGAGGCCGGGTGAAACTCTGTATACAACCTCTCCTTTTTTTATCGCTTTCGTAACAGTGGCTACTGCGAGCTTGCGCGGTAGAAAATTTTCACGCAAAATGTATTCCTCTCGTTGCACAACGAACACTCCTCTTCCCCCTCGAGTTGCGTTTTTTTTCGCCCACTTTTGCTCTCGTGAAATCGCTCCCTCCATTCTCGTCGTTGTTGTTGCAGAAACAGCTCGAGCTTCAACCCTCTCTCGTCTTTCCTCGGATTCCGCCTCGCGTATTTTTCTTTCCACGGCAGAAGTTTTGCGGCAGAAACTGCCCCGAGCGAAAGTGGAGTTTTAATCGTCGGTCAACATGTATCTGGTAGCCCGTGAAATATATACTCACGAGGGCGCAAGACAAGTGCAGCGAGCTGAAAGACGGGAATATCCGCTGTTATTTTATCGGTACCAGTCTCTCTCCGACAATTTGATTTAAACTTGGCCCGCACTGAAGCAGCAGTACCATCGACGTCTTTCGCTCGGTTGGACTCGGCAGAGAGCTGTTCCGGTCTCTCTCGTTGCAGATACACTTCCGAGGCTCGTTCATGCGTCACTTGACTCTCTCCACCTCTCTAGATTTTTTTTTCCAGCTATTTCTTTGCCGCCAAGCCACCGACGACGAACGATCACGCCTACGCTCTTGTCTCTAGCCACCGTATAAATTCCCTCGGCTCTTGCTGAAAGCTCGCTCTGCAATTTACCTCTCCGCCATACCTCCTAAATCCGTATAGATCTCGCCAACGAACAGAGCTGCCCGAGAGAGCGTCTAATCGAATCGGACTCGGACTGCTCTTTAATCAAGTCGCCCCCGCTATACACTCTCCGCACTAACATCGATCGGACCGTGGCTACGTATATATATATAGGCCCTGTGTGCAGCTGGTGCTCCGATAATCCGGTTGTGTGCTCTTTACAGACCGAGCGCCGAGAAAAAGCGGGTTCTGGCGGTGGCGGTGGTGGTAGTGGTCACCAGCGTGAAATTCGCGAAATACTTCAAAGGCCACGATGGAATTAGTGGTCAAGAAGCTCCTCCTCCTCCTCTTCTGTACCGAGCTCTCTGCTCTCTGCTGTCTAGTCTATCTTGGTGCTAAGCGTAGCATCGCCACAGAGAAATAGGTGTATTACGTGGCTAGCCAGAAACCTCGTTCTCGGGCGTCTAATGAAGGTCTCGATACGTGCAGCGGCAAAGCAGTTTGGCACGGAGGAGGTAGACGCTGACTTCTACTCTCTCGCTTCCCATGTGCTGACGGATGCTTTGTGCGATGGTGGAGAACGGAGGCGCAAGCTCGATTCCTGATCGCCGATTGGGAGTTCATGAGGCCATAATTCCATTGTATCCCGAGCCCTCGGAAGAGAGTATAGTTGGTCCCTCTACACCTCAAGAGCACATCCATTATGGCTTGTGTTGTCGACCCGCATTATCAGATACCCGACCTAGAACATGATGCAGTTTCGGGTACCATGTATTGCCTAAAATTAGTGGGAAAATATTTTTGCTTGAATTAAGTTACTTTCCTACTGTCAATTTAAGACGGCACATCTGTTCAAGCTTGAGTTTGCGAAGAGGAGGTTTGGACCCGCAACGGAGTGCTTTTGTATTGACACAATAGAATTGAAATGATGAACAGTTTTGATCAATATTACTTGGCTTGCCACCTCGTTCAATTATGGAGGCTTGGCCTCCAATATTTCGAACGCATTCGTGCTGTGTAGAATCACCAACGCTTCCTTTTCGTAGGTGACATAAATCGATTCAGGGCCTCGATGGACATCGCTCAATTGATCAATTGGGCGATCGTAACATTTTATTTGCCATCGAAAGCAGCGTTTGACTGATTGTACATCCCGAATCATTGGTTGTAAAATTTAATGGTTCAGAAAAGTCTGGGTACTATAAAACTGGAGCTAGGGATAAAGGTGATCTAAGCTATTCAAAGCATATCTCGGCCATATCGAGCCATCTAATTTTGTATCTATTGAGAGGACTTTCGAAGGTAATTGGTGATAGCAGCGGAGTATTCCGTGAAGTGGTGGTACTAATCGATCAAACCGAGGAGTTCTCACGTATTTTTTATGTTCTTGGATCGGCGAAATTTTTCGACCGATGACAGTATTTTTCGATTCAGTGATAGTACTTTACATGCTAACGTGATTCGAAATTCAACTGTGAAGTATAAAGAAAAATGTTGATGATTTGCAAAGTAGATATCGATATGATTCATAGGGTAGCTCGAGACATTTTTAACTCCTCTCAAACCCCGGTAGATTGCAAAATTTTTAGTTCTCACTTGAGTTTTTCATCATCGCTAGTATTGCATTTTGCTGACAAATTCGGGAGAGGTTACGGAAATTCTTTCCAAAGAGAGATCAATCCATTGGTTGAACATTCATCATCCAGAAAATTGAATAACGGTACTCGGCTTAGAATGTGGTCACCTATGGTCGAGCTGTACAGTTCTCCATCAGCAAAGTATCTCATCATCTTTTATGATAATCAATCTCCAAGACCATGAAAACTAAATCTTCTCTCATCACAGAGCAATTCACTCTTTTCCCTAAATTATCCGAAAATATGTTCGATATTGCATTTCAATTTTGCTTTGATCTTGGAAAGCGTGCGAAAAGTCAGAGACGGGATCCGATTCCAATCTCTTTCATACAAAAATCCACACGCATTGCGCGCACGAAGCGTGAGTTTTCCCACCAAGGGCGGTGATCGATGGCTATCTATCCCATTCGCGAAGATCTCCAAAGCCTCGCGTATTCTATTAAGGCTCCTCTCGGACGTCATTTTCCGCACACTACTGCAGCATGGTAAATGCTTTGCGCACGCTGTTGCATCTGGCTGCGAGGATGTTAAGCTCGCGATAGCATCGCTTTAAAACGCACCAGGAGAAAATAATACGGCCAATTTTCTCTCTGTGGATAGCCTGCGGCAGTTGTAAACCTCATTAGAATCACATTGCAGCTCCGAGTGCGCACCGAGTGCCCACTTCACGAGAAACCACCCGTGTACACGCTCTGATTACTCATTCAGCGCGTGCTTTAATTTTTTCCAGCGCTCGCGTAATATCCTCTCCCACACTCGAAAAAGTCGGTAATCAAATCCAACCGCGCCCAACTCGCCTCCGTCCTTTTTTTCAACCCAAGCAAATGTGAAATTCAGGGCTGTCGCACCATCAAGTAGAAACTTCGTGTGAGCAAAATCTGTGTCCTGGGTATGCACAATTTGAAGTCGCTTGGGCGTAAGAAGGTATTGTATTCGTACCTCTGGGTATAACACTACACCCTCGCAGGTAGCTGATAATTAAAGCACGCGTGCACTTTTAGGAGCGCCCGGTACGCCCGCAACGCCGACGAGGAATCTTCGCTGCGCGTCGCCGTCACCTTTCGCCTCTGGCCTGCAGCTCGTGTCCAAATTCTCCTCGTGATTCGCATCCCGTCTCACCGGCTCATCTATCCTCGCATGCCTGGGCACACGATACCGTGTATAACTAGAGGAAGAGCAGATGCCGAGCGCTCCGATCGTGTGCCTCGTCATCATCGTGAGTGCGTGGGCTCGTCTCTCGTGCATCTCGGGCTTGTATTTCTTCCTCGCGCGATGACTCGTTGGATCGACCGGCCACTGAGAATCTGACCCTTGAAGTGTCGATGGTCGGGTAAGAGCGTTCCATTGCGCCAGGCACAAAAGAAATTCCTCCGAGATTTTTCGAACAATACGGTATTATGGGAGAGACCATCGGTCGTTTGCACCTCTTGCGTCTGGCACGATTCGTCCGTTTCTACTTACGTATACTACTCGAGCGTCAGCTCGGAGCTCTTTGATGGGCGATGAAAATCACGCCTCGAGAGAGAGAGAGCTGAATTTTCAATTTGGCCGAGCGTTAATTTGGCACTCGCGAACGAGAGACGCGTAAAATATCGCGAGACGAGTAGCAGATGCGAGTGTCGGATACTGCGAGCGCGTTACGATACGTGCCTCCGCGAGATCTTTTATGTGACACTTTATGCAGATTACCGACGAGAAGGAATGGGAGAAGGCAGGAGAGCGGCTTATCGCGGGTCGGCGCAAAAGTTATTCGCGGTCGCGGAGTAAGTATTCGAATGGAATCTCTGGCCCGGAAAAAGCTCCTCGAGCGAGCGCGATCCTTACGTTTTCGCTTTCGTTTTGAATTTCGCGTCTGTTCGAGATTTTATCTGGGTAAGAGTGCAGTTGTCCCGGGATAGCGGCATACGCGACGCGTTACCCGTGAAATACAGCTTGTTCTCTCGGGGCATGCGATTATATCCCTTATTCCATCTACTTATTTCGTTATTCCTCCCGAGTCTCAACGAAATTTCACTCCTGCTCATGTTTTGATCACAGAAACCAGTTCCATTTTTGAACACTGAATGGACAATTTTATAAATTTCCATGTAAAATTTGATTAACTTGCGTATGTAATTCTGATTTTGAGGATTAAATCAATTTATATCAGGGTACTTCCGGTCACCTCGTCGTCGTGAACAGGAGTCACGACTTGTCACTGGTATCAGCCATCAAACTTCAAGCTTTAGTCTCGTTCACACCTCGCTGCATCGGCATGAGCCCATGAACCTCCTCAAAGCACCTATATACATACTCACGAGTAAGCCCACCATGAAACAATGCAAAGTTTCAAAGTAGCTCGTGTTGAACGTTAGCGTGTTCCGGTACCGGCAAATTCAACATCCGAGGAGACGCGATCTCGTCGCGCGTTAGGTTATATCCAGATAAAATGCCACGACATTTTATCGCACGTCACAATCCGATACGCCATCGCCCAACATAGGCTCGAAATTAATTTCCAGAATTCGTTTTCAATTCCCAAAACTATTTTGATCTCCTCACAGCTGATGCCGAACTTCATAATTCCAAAACTTTCCCGCATGTTGACAAATTGGAAGGTGCGCGTCGGATGATAGCGTGTCGTGCCGTCTAGTGCAAATTGTGTCGCATGGCGCGATGCCTGGATATACCCGTAGGGTGTGTCCAGGAATATCCGGCACGAGACGCATCTGTACAGGAAGTCGTGTCGTGTCTGGCCTAAGTCGGGTCGTGTCGGACTGCTCCCAGACACATCCTTATCTGGATACACCCATCATCCTTCGCAGCACACCTATCCCACTCTCAAGCCAAAATCAGCAGCATACCACTCGGCTATTCGAATACCGATTATAGCATAATAACAAAGCTTGCGCATATCATTCGATATTTGCCATGTTGCCGTCCCATACCAATTCTCTCGTGGTAATGCATCATCGCGTGCATACAACTGACCCTCGCTGCCCTCTTGCTATATCGAGATTTGAGAGCTCAATGGGGTTACCTGTACTCAGTTCCATACTCGGCTGTGGTATACCGTAGGGGCCGATGCACTCGATCGGCATAAATAATCCACGAGCTGCAGCTGATGCAGAGCCGCCACTTTGTACACACACACATACACACATATGCTCGTATGCGTGTAGCTTTGTCCCCGGGGTTCTCACACACAATCGATTGATTGGCTCGCCGTACAGCTGTGTACAGTTTACGCAAAGCTACTGCACGCGCATAGAAGCGAGCGCGGTCCGGGATGAAAAAATCCACATGGCTAATTCACAAATCCCCGAGAGACCTCAAACTGCCTGCGAATGGCAGTCGCAATACAATCGTTTGCGCGAGTGTGGGGGGACCATTACGGCAGCAATTAATAATTAGCCAAGCGCCGTTTACGAATTGGCCCGCCGCGGTGTGGGCGACGATCGTTTTGAGCAGCAGCAGCAGCAGTGCTCCGATATTAATGATTCCCTCTCGCGCGATAAATGCTGCGCATGAGTTATGGTGTGTATAAACTATACCACGAGGCGAATTATGAAAACGCTGGAAGAGTGAAGGGTTAGGGGCTGGGTATTAATGAATCGAAAAGTTGGAGATTCTCATATGTGAATTTTGCTTATCGCAGCTGTGAGCGATGTATTTTATAAATTCAGTAGCTGTGTGGCTATTGCTTGCGTGATTTGGGAAGGAGAGAGCGCATGGATTTGAAAAAAAAGACCTGAATCCTGCTAAAATCTAAGGGAATACAATGTTAGGAATTCATGGATGAATTATTTCCTTACAGATCTTCATGATTCCTCTCTAGTCGTACTCCTGTCATGTATGTCATGGAAGATATTCCCTTTGAGATACTTCCAATTCCTTGACTCATGTTTTTTTCTTGGTCTCACTTCCTTACACTGCTAGAAGAATTAGAACAATCACAGATATTTCTGAATGGTATAACTGTACGAGATACAATATCCAACGAAGGTTCCTCATATTTTTTATGGTCATTCTTCTTTTCACCGCATGAGAAATATGACGACAAGTATTTCAAATCAGATGATTCATCGAGATAGTGCATTACCTGAGATTTACAGAATTACAAAGTAGTTTTCTTAAATCTCAACCATCTTGTTTCAAGAATCGAAAATATTTTGTGAGCGCTTTTTTCCTGGTAAGTCCTCATCATTATATTCCACTCGATCCGATCAATCGCAGAGATCATGACACGCCATACCCCCGACACGCCAATGTCGCTTCGACTCCCGTAGTTTCTCGCCTCGCCAGCAGCTCACGATCGACACTTGTACCCTTCAACAGCAATATCACCGTCAAAGCTCGTCGCTCGCTCCTGACTCCGTGACGCCGTAATCCATACATCTCCCTGCAGAGGGAGATGCAGAGCATTCGCAAGCCATATCCGTACACGTAACGCCATCGAGTCGAGCAGATCTCCAGCCTCACCCCCGCGCGAGACTATGGAGTGTCTTTTGTCACGTCGCGACTCGAGAGAGCTCATTAATATGCCATATCGGCTCTGCGTACTCCGTGTTCGTCTTGCTCCTTGATTATGTCGATAGCTCGTCCCCGTAATAATGCCACGCGGCGCAATCGACAGAGATCACCGGAGTCGCTCGCGCAATACATCTTCGTAACCATCACGTGCTCAAACCGGCTCACCCTAGCTACATTATCTGCATCTGTCGGGCACGTTTTTCTCACGACTATTCACTCTCTTCCGCAATTGCTCAAAAATCAGTCCATCAAAGTCGACCACTCAGTCTCGAGGATACCCCGAATTAGCATCAGACAGTAATGAAAGCTCGTGGCGAGCCGTAAAGAGCGTTGCACTCGTCACGCGAGAAAGCTCTCGCCGCGAATTTGGCTCTTTCGGCCACGAGAGCTTCCACGCCCGGCAGAAGTCAGAGAGAGAGAGAGAATAAAGCTTGGAGAGGTTCACCGAGGGTAAGCTCCTTAGCGGGGGCCCGCCTTGGCCGTGTTCGCTCGCGGCCGGACTCTGACCCGCCCTCCGCAAAAGAGCTTTCCGACCATCGGCTACACCTCTACCGAGACACACACGCGCATTCGGAGTTAACGTATATGAGTGTACCGAGAGGATTTCGTCCCTTTCTGTACTCGCGAGAAATGCAACGGAGGTCCAAAATCGAAGCGATCGCATGCGATTCCGTATATACGCTTTGCCGATTCGTAGAGTGAGGTATATCTGTAGCGAGTGTTTGCGAGGTGGAGCCCCGAAAAAAGGTACGCGGGGAGAAGCTGGAGGGTCGGCGAGCCGGACGAGAGGCAAACACGACGCTCTTTTTACTCACCGGATTAAGGGATTCCCCGGATCGCTGGCTATCAATTTCACATCTGATGGCGGCGGCGCAGTCCCGCACCGTTATACTGAGCTCGCCGTCTCTGCCCAACTCACTCTTCCTGGGAGCTTTGACTTTTTTACGGGAGCTCTTGATGCTGCACATTTTGCTCGGCTAATTTTCTCTTAGCGGAAGAATTAAATTCCTTCGGCACCTCTCATAAAGTCAACTACTGAGTAAGTGAGGTATGCATTTGCTGGCAAGAGATGGCACAAACTATTCATATCGAGTTTATTGAAATTGAAAATGAAATTAGTTTACTCTCATTCACTCCTCTGCGCCCTCGCGAAACGTTAATTACTTTGGTTTATATCGCTCAATTTTTTGACTCTTGATATGGGGAAATGGTGCAGAAATTGAAAAATCTACTCCCGGCACTGCCTCTAGAAAATTATTCCTCCTGCACTGAACTACGACTTTATCTTTAATTGCGAATAAATTGCGAAAAATTCGAGGAAAAATCACAGAGTAGCCACGGAGAAGAGCTTTGCCCCCCCCCCTCCCCCTCGCCCTCACCTACTTTAATTATGATGAAAATTTTCTAATGAATTTGCGTAAAGCTTTCAACCCTTTCCATATATCTTAATGTGCACGAGCTCTGCACTTGAAAAGCTATCTTCCATCCACGTGAACTAGTATAATTCTTTCACTTTTTAATTGAGTTCATTCGAGCTTTGTGAAAAATTCGTTTGGAAACTTCCAGTTATACACAAAGTTTACTCGGTGGCCCGTGGCATGTACAGAGTAGAGTACATGAGTCCAGTCGACGAATGCCTGGCTGCGAAGCGGATGTTCGAAACATGCCTCGTACGTCCCAAATTCGGATTTTCTAAAATTTTTGAGAATTTCTCGGACTAAAGAAGCACACTTCTTCAAACATGCTAGGGTAAATAATCCACTCCGCATTTCAAGTCGCTATCGGGATGTCCACCCAGTTGTAGACCTCCGCAACCGCGCGATAACGAGAAAAGCTTGCGCAAGCTCTGAACTCTTTCACTCACAAAAAGCCGCCACGATTCCCTTTGACCTATCTCTAGCCCCTGTTGGAAAGCAGAACCGACCAGGAGCAGAATTCATTCTCTTGCTTTCAAATATAAGGCCGCTGTTATTACACTCGGGAGCATTTTTTCAATTTTCTCTGCGAGACCTTCAAAGTACTTTGTGTACACTATTCGCGATGCTTTCATCTCCTCCACCCTCTTTCGAATTTTTCAGTCAAACCCCCAATACAATTATACTTGCATCAGCTACGCTGCGATTTACTTTGACCAGAGGTGAAATTACGTCCAAAGAGCATCATCTCCTGGCATTTCCATTTTTGAATTATTCATTGGATTCTCTAACAACGTGAATGAACTGGTATCTACCATATATCCGCTGTTATGCTTGCGTGCATAAATCACAAAATCCAATCTGATTTGAGGTCAACACTTGTAGAGGCGTGTACTCATGTTTTGACATTTTTTTGTTACAGGAAACATCAGGACCAAAGCTGTATTGGATGTCGAAACGAAGAGTGGCTATTGGTTGACGGTCTACGCCCAAGATCATGGTGTTGTTCCACTCAGCTCAAAGTTACAGGTAAGCCTGCTCAAGGAATATCCCAGAAATTTTTCATTGCACAAAACCAACATTTTTTGCGATCGTGGTAGATTCGATACTGTCTTATACAACTTTGTTTTCAATCGAGTTTTGCATGATACAGAAGGAAAAAAATGTCTGTGGGGTCTTTCGTCGAGCTCATCCCACAAGTCATACGTCTTGGATTTTCTCAAACTCTGTCGTAAACTGCGAAAACGGCTAATTTATGTAATAAGAGGTTATTCCAGAGTCTTTGTATCTTTGTCAGCTATTTACATGCTATTTATTTCCTCAAGAACCCAGTTAAAACGAGTACAACCGTTATCCTTACGGTCGCAACGCTTCTTGAGAAACATAAAGCTGTGATCAAGTCTCTTTTATAGCTGGACTACCTGATAAAGGTTGACTTTGATTATGAAATACGGTACATTTTACAAATTGAAGCTATGAAACTCGCGCGGCATTTTAAAAAGAATGAAAAGTTCTGAGATCTATCACCGAAGACGGTCTTTATACCGGTGATTCTAGAATCGACTTCACTTGCAAGAATATCCTTGAAAAATCTATTTCGTTGTAACTGAATAAAGCATAGTTGTGACAAAATACTTTGAATTCGCTTTGTAGCTAAAGCTCTATTGGATCATCCCATTCAATAAAAACAAATCCGCTCAAGAGTAATAACACAGCAATTTTTTGATTCTTTGACTCAATAAATCCATACATATAAGACACCCAGTGACTCCAAGGAATTATGATGATGCTCAAAGTTGATAATTCCAGCTGGAAGCAGTTTTCCTCCTTGAAAAATGAAAAATCTCAACAAAATAATTTACAGACAAGGTCTCACACATAGTTATGAGTTTCCTACTGTCTCTTCAATCGTCGAAAAAGAAGAAATAATTCTTCCAAATGAATAAAGTGTAGTATACTTGAGTTATGGTTCTCCAATTTTTTGCAAAATGTTAATGTCGTGATTTCCCGAATATCACAATAAACGTCTCGTGTGCAGATTATCCTTACAGTCCAACAATCTTCTCTAACAACTTAGGATTCTCATCAATTTCAATCAAGTGCCTAGAGCATTGGATTTTCATCAGTGTTTATTGCATCCTTCAAGTCGAGAAATAGTCCTAAAAATTCAAAAACCCGCTCACCAGACAGCCAATCAAGAGCTCTATAAATATGCCACTCACTGAAGCTTGCAGACAAACTCCAATACCCAATTGCAAAAACCCTCCCGCGAGATACAAAAAGCCCAAGGGACCCCTAACAACGTCGATATCGTTTCGATCCGTCAACAGGTGTACGTGGAGGTGCTCGACGAGAACGACAACACGCCGCTGAGCGAGCTGCCCGTTTACTACCCCACAGTGATGGAGAATTCGCCCGCGGGCGTGAGCGTGCTCCAGATGCGAGCTTTCGATCGCGACGTGTCGCGGCAGCAGCTCAGCTTCGCCATAACCAGCGGCAATCCCGAGGGTTACTTCCTCGTAAACTCCACCAGCGGTACGTACCTTCGCTATACCTCAATAATACCCTTGACTCTCGCACGGTCGCGCACTCGTCTCTCGGTGTATCGAGGCCTAGTTTGCGAACAGAGCGAGAGTCGGCGGAGAGCCCTAATGTAACGAGATTTTCGCGCGGGCTATTTGAAAAGCAGCAGCCGCGCGCGGCCTCTGATTTCCCACTCTGCGAGCTTCGGAAGAGGAGACGTCTCGACGACGCTATCTCGATGATTACTTCTTTCGAGATTGGAAGCGCTCGAGTACGCCCGTAGCTACTCTATCTCCGTCTTTTTAAAAGAGCGGAATGATCGAGGAGCTAGAGAGGCGGAGGTACTTGAGCCTCTGACTTTGGAGGCCTCGAGGAATCGAGTGTAATTGCGAGACGAGCGGATGGATCGCTCGAGAGAGTCTCTCTCTCTCTCTATCTGATAATCATATACTTTGAAGTCTCGAGTATGGAGCCTTTTGAGTTCGATTATGCGCAGCGGCAGCGAGTTGCCTGCGCTTCCTCTGCGCGAAGTAATCGAGTAAAAATGCTGCGCCTCAAAGCAGAGACGGGAGAAAGAGAGAGAGAGAGAGAGAGACGGCTCGACGGCGCACAGCTCGGCAAACAAGACCCTCGCCGAGGATGAAGCTCCGCAAGCTCTCTGCGATACTTATGCGCTGGTGGCTTTTTGGGGCCACGAGACGCGACGAAGGCTTCGCCTGCCCTGCTAAACTTATAAGTCGGTAAAAGAGTATGAGGTCGCGCAGTGCTCGTGACACTGACGTTACGGCCAGACGGTCTCTGCCTCTTTCTCTCTCTTTCTCGAAGCCTCGGAAGATTATGATGGCTCGAGGTTGGAGAGCTTGCGAGCTTTCGACGTCGTTCGGATTGCCCTGTGCTTTCAAGAGTTCAATTTATCTCAAAAACGACGCATTTTTGACCAGACGGACTTTTCCAAAGCTTTGTTGAAATTGGACTGGATATTCAGAGAATTGACTAGAGAGAAGATATTTTTGCTCGAGGGGACAGTAGGGTTGAGGGAGGTATCGAAAATTCAAACGCACTCTGCCATAATCCATAGGTTTCGGAATCATGCCACAGTTCTCCGAGCACATTCAAAGGGTTGAATATTGATATTCGGCAATGGAAACGTGACGGAAAATATTTCTAAAATATTGAAGGATTGGTCCTCGAATTATTCACTTTCGAGACTCTAAAAATGTACCAAAATACTTTTTTTTATTATAGGCACAAATTATCTCATTAAACTGTACACGAGCTTCGAAAAAAGTTCAGTAACGATTATGCAGGCTCAGGCTTTTATTGGAATAAATTTCAAGCTTTCCAGGCTCAATTCATATTCAGTAACCCGACTAGTCGTTCTATCCTATCAAAAATCCCGACATTCTTTCAAATAAACGTGAATCTCAATATTCGGTCCTCATTATTTGCCATCAAGCAATTCTATCCATACATTGAACGTATTTTATGACCTCGTATCTTCGAATCTGCAAATTCGAGACGCCATTCGAGACGAAACACGTCGCTTTCATATCAAGTCGAGCGTGAAAATTTCACGAGCACAGCATCTCATACGCGAGCCATTCGTACTACTAGCTCGAGTCTCCTGTATAGCAGCAATAAACCCGTAAAATCACACGGCAGGCTGCATAACGCGCCAGACTAGCGATAAACGCGCCGTCATCCAAACGCATATATATACGCGAGAGACGAACAACTCGAGAGAGTCTATGGTGACACACATACGAGGTACCATATACCGGTTTCTCACTGTCCACAGGTCTGATAACGACGAGCGGCCGGAAGCTGGACCGAGAAAACCAGGCGGAGCACATACTCGAGGTAAGCCTCTCTCAGCCCACATAATAATACCTCTCGGAAGCAATAGACGCGTGTGTCGAGAGGATGGAAAAATATTTCGGCAGATATTTCGCGGCCGAGCTCTCAAAGGGCCGCCTCCGAGACTCTGCGCGCATGCAAAATGTTTGCCCACCGCATTTCAGATTCTAGAGCGACCGGGTAATTGCATCGACGAAAGCTTCCTTCTCGAACGTATATAACCCACGGGCATCCTTTACACACAAACTCATCCTTTATTCGTGTCAGGAGAGCCCGCTGGGCGCTTTATTAATTTTCCGGGCCCTCAATTTTCCGTGCACTTTCTCGCTGTGCGTCTTACTAAAATATACGCATTGGAGTATTGTGAAAGAAGCTAAGTGAACGCTCAGCGGAACGTGCAGATTCTCCATCTCCACTTTTTTATTACTCTCTGGGTGCGCCGAATATTTCTTCGGTGTCGATCGAGCTGGGAGCGCAGTCATTTCCGGATTATTTCCCGAGTGACGTTATTGAATTTTAATTCGTCGCACGCGGGCCGATCGATTTGTCCGTCGAGTGAGATGAACGCCGGGTCCTTGATTCTAGTGAGCGGTTCGCTTTGTAGACCATTTCCAGGTCATGATTTTACTGTCAAATTCAGTGGAAAGAGTCAAATAAATGTCAGAGATTGGATTCATATTTCAAGCGCGTAGAGCGGTGTATACTGCAATGCCTCTGGCCTCGACAAAGACTACCATATCCTTTATTGGGTTTCGAAATTCAATATTAATCAATTTGAGCACAAAGTGCGTAGTTGATGTTTCCTCGCGCCGATCCCGCGAAAAAATCCTTGTGTTATATGGAAAATCTCATCTGAGAGCTTTTCAATCACATGAACTTTCCAAAAAGACGAAATTTTGCAAAATTGTCCTTAGACGATTTTTCCATAATCTCAAACCCTTGCACACTTTCCGAAATCAATGTTCACCATCATCCTATACTGAAACATTGCTCCAATCGTTTTATAAAATATCTTAAATCCAGTAATTCTCTCAGATCGATATTTCTTTCATTCCAAAAGGCTTACCTCCTTTGGCGAGTCGTACTTCCCATTTTACTCGCATTCAAATCCAATACACCAAAATGCAGATATTCACGCAGCGCAACAGCTTCAAAAAGTGAACAATCAAAGTCAGAACAAAGCATTCCTCTTTGAGCGACATATTCCCTCCTCCTCACCGTATTTTCCGCAAGATCTCATCGCTGCTAAGGGTACGTACCTCCGAACGTCTAAAACCTCGCGCAGCCAAGAAGAAAAAGCTCCAAACGACTACGGGACAGAAGAATCGAATCAGCATATGCACGTGCAAGCTCAAAGGAGACTCGCGCGACTGTAACACTCATGAAGTGAAGGTGTAGAGAGAGAGAAAGACCCGGTCTGGGTGAACATGTTAGAGTTGATTTTTCGCTGTCAAGCAAACAGGTGTCGCCGCTCGAATTCGCGAATACGTTCGCTCCTTTGCGCCGCGGCTCTCGATATCCCGTTGAATTGCAAAAAGAGCGAATGGCGAAGGGAGAAATCTTATCGCGCCCGGCGAATCGAAAAGTAAAATGAGACGGCGCAGTGGCACATACG
>JAPYYZ010004835.1:0-11958 GCA_030522705.1 Eretmocerus eremicus
CCTTGCGGATCACGGATTTGGCCAAAACTTTGGGAATCATCTTGTTTCGGTGAGAAATGAAGATATCCCAGAGGGTTTATGCTAATAGGCTCTCTGTTCGGAGATACAGCCATGGACATTAGCGTTGCCCATATAGGCCCGTATTAAAAAGCCACATATATAGGTATACTAGCAATGCTAGTGTCCATAGCTGTATCTCGGAACAGAGAGCCTATTAGCATGAACACTCTGGGATATCTTCATTTCTCACCGAAAGAAGATGATTCCCAGAGTTTTGGCCAAATCCGTGATCCACAAGGTTGACCCTTTACTTGTAAGTATTGGCGCTGAGGCTCTAACCATGTCACCCCGTGAACACATCACACACCCAAAATTCTTTCAATGTTACTAACCATAAGTTGCCACGTGTATACATTTTTGTCATTCTTGTTCAACCTATCGACCCTTCCTGACCCCTATGCATTGCCGCCTGGCATAGTTTTTTTTCTGAGAAGCTGTTTCGCAAAAGATTAAAATTACACAACCTGACCTAATGTAGGACATTCGATGTTCAAGTCAAGGCAAATTTAATAGGAAATTTATTCTTCTGATTTTTAGGCCCGAATTTTCGCCTAATCATAAAAGGTATTCTGAACGTTTTTTGTGAATTTATGTACAAATACTCGTCTCCGGAATATCAAATTAAAACGCACCGTCGCTCATTTTCAAGTTAGCTTTTTTTTTTGAGTACCTCAACGATGTTTGCGAGGAAGTAATCTGGCTCAAATGGAAAAGTGGAGGAACAAGCGTGGATTAAAGTGACCCTTATGCCTGGGGCTATATTGGCCATCCTATTTTTCACATCTGTGCCAAACATGACACGTAATTTCACGATTTTCTTGTTGGAATACTTCTCTCGTAACACGGGCGGAACTTTTTAGTCGTTTTGCAAGACTTTTCAGTTACACCCGACGGAGCTTCAGTGCATTGAATTCGTTGAGTGGGCCTAAGTAACCCTGTTTTACAGTACTCGGGTAAGCGTTTTTCCAATTCCCCGAACACTTTTTTGATTTGGATCAAAATACGAGTTAGCGAATGTTTGTCATTGTCCAGCTTAGTTTTGTCTTCTCTTTGTTTGGCCCAAATTGAAATGAAATTCGAGAAATCTGGGGAAAACTTGACAGCGAGTAGCATAGGTTGCATAGGGGTAAATCCTGGAAAACTTGCATATTTCGTGTCCTGTTTCGTTTGAACCTTTGAAAGGTCTGGGAAAAATATCATAAAAATCATTTTCGACGTATTTTTGGATGCTCCTTCTGGTGCAACTCCCAGACTCACAATCAATGGCTGCCTTAAGAAGTTATTACTGAAAATGAGCCCAAAATCTCAGTTCCGTGTCCTGTCCTTTTATGCTTTTTCCGGTCTTCACGTCCGCAAGACACCACGATATGATTTTTTTTAAGCTTCTGACGATGAGCAACTTCAAAGACTATGGAGGTTCAAATTTCGTTGCGACAGATGCCAAAAGTCGCTGTTTGGTATCCAAGATGAGCGCATACATTTTGTCCAGTACTTTTGAATAAAATCCCGTTTCCTCCGTAATCCTTAAGAAAAATCAGTCTTTCTCATTCCAGATCCCTTCGCACCAATTTTTCTTATAGTTCATGATCAGACGAAACTTTTCCTTGCCAGGAAGTGTTGCGAAAAATTCATTTCAAGGCCTTGGGGAACACCATCTCACGGAATAGTACATTGTGTAACGAGTGAGGAATAGTTGCCGATTGCGCACGAGGACGCAGCCCGAGTGCCCAATCGGCAACTTAACCTCACGCGTTGCACACTCTACTTTTTATCACAAGGGGCGAGGAATCTCCCATAGCAACGTTACGATATGCTGGCGTGGCGTTATTTTTAATAACGTCACCTCACTCGGTAATGATTCGCAATATGCAACTTTCCGCAAGCCTACGCCGTGGCGCTATTGGGCACATTCCGAGCCCGCGTGATAAAAAAGACTTTTTGTCAAAGTAAAATGTCATTTCCGTGTCCCGTGAGTGCGACCACTAAACACGTAAACCCAGAGGTCCTACCCAACTTTTTTTTAAGTGTTCGGTGGTCTTATAAAATCCCCAAAGTTTCAAGACTGTAGCTCAAGCCGTTTAGCCGTGAGATCAATTTTAGTGCCCGATGTCAGGTTCCGTGCCCGCTCGTTTATGTCAGCTTCCGTGTCCCTGGAATACTGCTATGTCTTGACGATTAAACCCAAAGCTGCGCTAGGGGAAACTGGGGGTAAGGCAGGCACCTCTAATTGAAATGGATCTCACTTTATCCATGTTCACTTTCCACTTTTCCAAACTGAGCGATGGGTGAGTGGTCATCTTTGGATGAGCAGGAAATTTTTTTGGTAATTTTAGCTCCAGCGATTTTGTCAAAATTGACGAAAACCGGAAGAGAGAAAAGTAGGGTAAAACGGGCACCTGTAAGGCAAGACGGGCATCGAATGGGGTAAAAGGAGCGCACAATATCCCATGACTTTACATACTTGTTTAGGATTCATTTTAGCAAGCTGATCCGCACGCATATATAAGCATAATGAGGAAATCATGGGACAAAAGGAGGGATTACTCTCCGTTTTTTATTAAATGTAGCGTATTTGATTCAATTTGTTACTCATCGCATACGGTATCGATTTATGAGAAAATTACAGGTTTATCTCCAAATAACGAGTCTATCAACGTTTTATGAGAAAAAGATCATTATCTTCGGGGTCTCGAAATGGATCAGTGCGATCAATTATCTGGTGATTTATAAGTTTAGCAGAGCTTCCTAAGTGAATAGAGAGTAAAACAATCAAGTATTGGCCTCTCAAGGACATGGATGTAGAATACCAGAACTCTGTCATTAGTTTCTTTCTGCTCTCAAAAAATTACGCAAGTCATCGTAGAAATGATAAATAGCGCAAATTTTGACCACTTTCTTGTAAGTTTACCTTCTTTTGTATCAAATTTAATTAGTTTAATGATTTTTTGAGGATTATTTGAAACTCAGAGAGAACTCAAGGGAAAGAGGGCAAATTATTCGTTGAAAAGCGTCGATTTCCGATATCAAAGTTTCAGCAGAATTCCCCATTTACTGAACCCGTGTAGTCGAGCACTGAACTTAATCCTTCATCCCTCGAATAAAAATCCGATTGAGTTCAAACGAAGAGTCGACGAAATCAAATTATGCAAGAACAAATATTTTTGAATTCGTATGTTGACCAAACTCGAAAAAGTTTTCGAGGTATCGGGGAAAAACTTTTCCGTGCAGTACGGTGTCACTTGCTTCAAGATAACGATGAATTGTTTCCAGCTTGATGTAATGAAAGTACCTTAATATGTTTTAGGTGCCCGCATACCCACCTGCTACAGGACCACTCGCTCTCTACAAAAAAGATGAATTCTTCCAAACTATCAATCATGCATTGAACGGATACAACAATCTTAGTAATGCAATAGGGTCATATTCTTACACTGCCAAAGACAATTCAGTAGGCGTGGTCGTTCTATGCCTTTACCACTTCGAAGAAGGAGCAATCTTCGGTTTCAACGAGAGTTATGTTTTCAATAGTAAAATTGTCGAGAGCTGTTTGAACATCACAAAAGAAGATAAGAGCCTCAACTCGAAGATTCTCTTGAGTCGCAGCAACATAGCCGTAAATTTTTCTGCGCTCGTGAGAGCAGAATTGAAGTTCGCTCTAAAAACTGTAAATTTAAAGGCTGCTGGACCAATAACACCGCCAGATTGCTATAAATTTCATATAAAAATTGTCTTTGACAATGCGGACTTGGACGGACAAATGCTTCTGTCGCTCGACGCTGAGCCCATGAGATTGGTATGCAACGGCGACACGCAGTACATAACAGACCATCAAATAGAGTCGGCACTACGCACGGCACTCAACTTATTTGTGATAGTCATATGCAGTATTTCTCTGGCTTTATGTTCAAGAGCTATCTATCGCGCGCAGCTGCTCAAGTTCGAGACCATGCACTTTTTCAGGAAAATGTTTGGCAAGCCCTTGAGCATTGAAGGCCGGCTAGAATTTCTCAATCTGTGGTATGTCATGATAATTATCAATGATATTCTTATCATAATTGGATCGGCTCTGAAGCAGCAGATCGAATGGAAATCGTACGAGAGCGATCACTGGAACCTCTGCAGCATATTCCTTGGCACGGGTAATTTATTGGTCTGGTTTGGAGTGCTGCGTTATCTCGGATTTTTCAAGACCTACAACGTCGTCATTCTGACCTTAAAGTCAGCGGCGCCCAAAGTCGTTAGATTTCTGATCTGCGCAATTCTAATTTACGCTGGTTTCACTTTCTGCGGCTGGCTAGTTCTCGGCCCGTACCACATGAAGTTTCGCTCTCTCGCCACGACGTCCGAATGCCTCTTTGCTCTCATCAACGGCGACGATATGTTTGCCACATTCTCAATCACGTCCTTCAAATCGCCAATGCTGTGGTGGTATTCGCGCATATACCTATACTCATTCATATCGCTTTACATATACGTAGTGCTCAGTCTCTTCATTTCCGTCATCATGGACGCTTACGACACGATAAAATCATACTACCGCGACGGATTCCCGAAAAACGATTTGCAGGCATTCGTGTCGGTGTGCACCGACGAGGCGTGGAGCGGAGCCTTTAGAGATGATACGGACGATGACGCGCTGTTAGGCGATTTTTTAGCGAAAATTTTGTGCTGCTCGCGCAAGAAACAAACTTTTAACCCACTAGCGACCAGACCTAGTGACGCCAGCACTAACGAGTCAACACAGCCGTCCGCAAACCCTATATGCATTTGATGCTTGTGAAGCTTACGATCACGATCGATGGGATTACGATTACTTCACTATTCATCGGCGGAGACGGAAACTATTCACGTTTGACCGTTATTATGGCTCTCTGGATGAGCGGAAAATGTGTTCAGATGCTTGAGCATGCCCCACGGCCACCGTAAATGTAGGTTTTATAGGGAAAATATTATTTTTAATAGTGTAGTTTTAGAGATAGCCCTCGTAAAACATGTTAGTGGAGTAGGCAAATATTATACCAATATTTTTCTCAGTGTTGTGACAAGTCTCGAAATCGACGAATGAAGTTTTCCACGAATTTTCAATAATCAAATCATTAACAGCGTACCTATGATTATATCACTTGATACAATTTTGAAGATTTTGTGTAGTTGGTTCATGAGTCTGATTAGACGCGATGGAGGCCTGCCTGTGAGCTCTTAAGACATGTTTGTTTATATTGTATAAACAAGTCTGTGTGATAGTTTTAGCAAGAATTCAAAATTTAATGAGCCTGTCATAGAGGCTAGTCAAAATGTGTCAAAAGCATTTTATCATTTTTATTCATCTATATTCTTTGCTGTAAATAAATATGGACAGCCTCGGAACAAAACGGTGTATTTTCGCTTTGATTCTTCAGAAAATTGAATTGTTATTGTAATATCTGCATGTCGAAAATTTCTTATGAAATAAGATAATAGAGATTGATTATTCATCGCTCGATTCATCGATGCAAGAGCCATGAAATATCCCGGGACCTCAGAATATCAATTCGATTTTTTAAGAAGCCAAATAGATCTCTACACTTTTTGGTCCTTAGTCGTCTACATGCTATATAGTGTAAATCTAACGGTGCAACTCTTTAGACATATGAATAGCGAGTCAACAATGGTTGATGAAATAGAGGATCACGCATTGATTTCAAGATTCTTATTGTGTTGAGCATCATCCGTCGGAAGTCGTCTTTTACCCGACTTTCATACTATCCGCATAGAAAGTATGTAGCAATTCCGTGAACAATTTTTACATCACCATTTATAGTTGTTCCGTAATTTGATACGATGTGCTCAGTGCAGCTTTTTGGGTGATCACGGTCGTTTAAAACACGACCTGGAGTAATTGTAACAGCCAAAACTATTGTCCGAAAATGATAGATTTGGAGAAAATGACTCGCGCAAATGCGTTCAATTGCCAATTAGTTTTGTAACGAGTGATTTGAGTTCTTTGAAAGAATCGTAATCCTTTCCAAAACGTGATTGTAAGATAGAAAACCTTTACTAGTATCACCGAGGATTATTATCTAGAAATATATCGGGACAGTATCAAACTCTGCAGAATAAGAATAAGAACCACTTTGATGAAGACAGCCTAATCTTGTTTCGATTGGGCCCTGCTTCTTTCTTACTATCGTTCATTTTGATTCTGAAGAAATTATAAGCTAGAAGAGTAATTCTTCTCAGCCAATACAGAAGATTGAGGTGGTAGCGCAGAGCCAGATGATCCGAGTGAGATATTTTGAACAATTATGTCGTCCTGTTTCGAACAAATTCCAGACAAATTCTCAGAGTATCATCTATTAATCTTTTTGAAATCAATTTTCTTAACAAGTCTTTCGTACAATTTCTATGTGTTGAGATGATTTTAATAATGAGGGGCACCTCAAGGTCGTGGCAATCCTTAATTTTGGCTAGAGATTTTCATCGAGAATTTGACGCAGCTAACCATAATTTGAAATGTCATTCCTCAATGGTGGGAAGTTGAAAAAAAGGTTAGCTTTTTATCCCATTTTGTGATTTTTCATCTGATTTTGTCAATCTACAACATGAATGCTTTCAGGGTTTTTCTAAAGCAGACCAATGGCGATTGGGTATTTAAGCTTCATAAGTTTGATAATTATATGTTAATGATGAAAAGTTCGAGTTTGCTAATGGGTAATTTTAATGATTACCGCATTTTACTATTTTTTCATCAACCATCAAAGTGTGTCATTATGTACGATCTTTTCTACAACTTGATTTAAAATCAGCCACAACTCAGAACAAAAAAAATTGTACGTAAAGTATGAGTGGAAATTCGGTCAGCTTTTATTTTATAAAAAGCTCACGAAATATTGGCAGCTGAGATTCCAAATATCATGGCAAATCATAGATAATACTTCCGGAATGCAATATTGTTGAATGATGCAGACTACAACTATTGGTTTTTGTTATCCATCGAATGAATCCAAAACACCCAAAGGCTATTTTGTTATATCTATAGAACATTTAAGAATAATGAAATACTATAATTAAGACAATTTTTACATTTAGCGAGAGAATTATTGTTGATCGTTGATATAATTTTAATACTAGTATAATATTCATATCTTAGTTGAAGTGTTCTAAGTGGTAATCCGTTTTTGATATTCCCAAACATTTTTTCCGAGTTTGGAATTGCAATAGTTGATCTCTTGTTCTACGTCTCCAACTGAAAACTAGCAATGGCACGCATAGAGACTAGAGGTATGTACCTCTAGTCTCTATGATGACAGGTATCGATCTTGGTTTATCTATACAGTAATAGTAAGATACAAAAATGAGAGTAAATATTTATTCGTACTGTTCCATCTGATTGGGGTCTATAACATGTGCATCCAAAAATTGATGTAATAATTTTTTAAGAAAAGCCTTTATAGTCTAATAACAGATTCTTCGTTCCTTTCTGTCCTTTTTGTTTATCCTACTCTTCATGACAGGGTTGACAATATTTGTGAATGAACTGTAACATACAATATGACTGCTTTAATCGTAGATACAGAATCGGTCTAAAAGTGGTATCGGCAAGTCAGTTTTGCTGAGGAAAGTTTTTCACGTCTGATACTTTCTTGAGCTATAGATAGCTTTTTTAACCCAAAAAGAATTGTTATGGATAAATAATCCAATCGATTGTAACTCATTCCGTAACGAATGATATTTTGGTTCGCGGAATGCGTCTCGACTCCTTCAACATATGGAGGTTTTCCGACCAAAGTGACGTAAGTCCACTTTTGAAAACGGCAAAAAATCAACCTTGACTTTGATGCTCAATATTCTCTTCAAGTTTTACATATCACACATAATTTATGGCATTGAGGGTGATGTTTTCAGTTGGAAAAATCTGCGACAATGGTATTTGGAAGAGATTCCAAGCGTACAGGTCACGGCCACGAAAACGTTTAAGAATGGACTTACGTCACTTTGGTCGGGAAGCACTGAATCTTATTCTACGTAGTAAAGTTTCATATCTTATCGATTGTAATTCAAACCTTCGATCGGGTTCATGATGGAATGATTTGAAAAAATTCTTACGGGGGGAACTTTGCATACTTCATCTCTCGGTAAAGTCCGGATTTTAATTTTAGACCTTCTGTAGGCTCAGTTCGGCCTAGTTTTCTTTTCTCTGGGTGGGAAGGATTGGAAGAAAGAGAATTATTTATCAGCTTCTAAATGTTTTACGGAACATATTATTCTCCTTAGCAGTGCATCAAAAATCCTCTTCGCCTCCGTTTAGATGTGCGAGAGAGACAGATTCCACTTGTGCTCTTGAAAAAGCTATATGTCACCAAAATCTATTGATCTATCTAGATAGAATTTCACGAGTATATCTTTGAGGATTTTCTCTGGTCACTCGTATCTCTTTCCCCAAATTTCCAATGAATTAGTTCAAACGCTGTCGAAACAAATTGTAATGTCTTCTGAGTTAGACGGTTTTATGAGTTTTCTGAGTTAACTTTTATGAAATTTTGCAGAGTTGTTTGTCTTACAAAGTTCAATGCATGCATTTTCCAGAGCTTACTATCTAATCTTTCTTGAGATATTTGAAGTATAAAGTCAAATCCAATTCTTCCCAATATTAATTTCAAGATTTTGATGATTAATACGTTCAGTGCGGCAGTGAAAAACGGTGATCCTTCCTGGTGTGCGATGGGTCCCGCTGCAGTACCATGGTAGGACCCGCATAATGTTATTCTTTATATAAGACGGAAATCTCCCGCACACAGGGAAGGAGCGGCGAGTCCCACTCCCGGCACTCGCCGCGAGTAAGCGTGTTAACAGATCCATCGGGTTGGGCGAGCTCTTGGCTCAGTTGCATTGGAAAGAGTTGAACTTTTTCCAGCGTGGCGTGGACCAGTGATGTCCCAAACAACGTGCGCGTAATTTATATGAATAGATCTTTCTCTTAGCATTTATAAAGTGCTCAACAATAATATAAGGTAAGTGTACCCAACCTGCCCCCTATACCCAACACGCCCCCGTATGCGGATCTCGAGAACAGGCATCCCCCGACCTTCACGCGAACTTTTTTCATGTTTGTCACGTTAGAAGTAGAGAAACTAAGTGGTTTGGACCGTTCCAAATCGATTCTTGCGTTTCCTAGCTCGACATAAGTGACTTTTTACGTTTTTCGTAATTGTACACCTGAAGAATCTTTTTCACTCGACGAGCTGCCAAACATTTTTCGCTCAATCAATCTCACCGTTTTTGAACGCATTTGATCTCTCTATCCGAGACCTATAATACTTTTTGTCTAGAATTTCAAAATTTGGATCCGGACCATTTTTATGAGCAAAACACGAGTCCTAGGTAATCTTTGAGGGGGGTGAAAACAACATCTCACCATATGCTTATCCCAAATTTGGGCATAGCAAGACCTTGCTGGGCACTCAAATGGTCATCTCTGCGTCGGTACATGATTAAATAAGCATTTTGGACTGCTAAAAAACTCAAAACCCGCTCGCTACGACGACGAAAGTAGTTTTTGCTCTTTTTTCTGTTATTCTACGTAAACAGATGATGGTGGCAGGTTGGGTACACCCCCCTGCGAATTTACAAAAAATCACCTTTTTTATAGATTTAGGATAACTTTGCTGCATTCGGTGTAAGTTGAACACATCTCAGCTCATGCGAAAGGTCCTGAGACAAGATTTAAAATGAGCTAAGGTACGTTAAAAAGTATTGAGGTGGGCCAAAGTTATGGGCAAAATGGCTTAGGGGGGGGGGGGCAGGTTGGGCACCCTTACCTTCTATGCAAAATTTTACGTTTTTTCGCTCTTGCATAGGGACCCGACAGGCCAATTACGCCGCCACAGCAAAAGTGTCGTCAATCATTGATTAATAACTCGATTCACAGATGATGAAAGATTCTAAAACAACTCGGTGACGTCTGAAACGATGGATACTTGAGGTGTGCAAAGTTTCCAAAGATTTTATAAGTTTCAGCAAGCTAACCACCTTGATCTGGGTTAATTCTTGTATGAAATAGTTATGACCCGCCATCTTAAAACTTGAGTTTGATCTCGAAAGCTATTGGTCCTATCTCGCAGTTTCACTGAGAATGGATGTATAGATTCTTCTTTTGAAAAAGCACCTAAGAGAATTATTTCATACGCGGAGCTTTCTTGTTATAATTGATGTCATGGATTGAGAGCTCATTTTAATCAAGGAGTATTCGGAGGCGCGTGATCTTCTGGCACGTCTTTCCTGGTGTTCTTTCTTCTTTTGACAAATCTCGCGAGTGACGGCAACGCCTTACTAAATTAGCCCATCCTCATTCATCGCCGGCGCGCCAAGGACTTGGAGAATTCGGGGTTGAAACAGACCAACGCTAGGCATCCGTGAAAAAAGGTATGGTACGTGGGCACCGGTGCCCAGGGTCCACATACGTGACATGATTGGGCGTAACGGTATCCTGTAACTGGGGAGGAGGAGGTTTCGGGAAACAAACGAGTAGCATTTCAAAGAAAAAGAAGTAAGTTTAATCACTGCGCTGTCATCATTGTTTGAGGAGAATTAAATTTGCCTTAAACAACGAAATTTAAGGAGAATAAAACAAGTGGACCGTGGACACCGGTGCGTACGTACCATACTATTTTCCACGGGTGATGGCGGAAGGCAGCTCTCAATGTCGCAATATCCATTTCAATGCGGCGGAAATCGATATTCCGAATCTTGGAGTCGATCCACTGGCTCTGGCGCGTAGCGCGATTATTGCGAGCGTGCCGCGGCGGCAGCGTGCAGCGGATGACGGGCGCACAGATAGGTGAGACGTATGGCAAGCCGCTCGATATGCACGCGTCACTCGCATATATAGGGAACGCCAGACGCCCGCGATGGATTCCTCCGGTGCGCGCAGGGGCCAACAGCAAGCGTCAAATCAATCGAACAGGGGCATCGCGATTTCTGACGAGTCTCGCACAAACGAGAGCTTGACAGACACCGCCGCTCGCGCGTATCGGCCCAGGCCAATGTCCTGCGCGCGGACACGTGTCCTCCCGATTTGATTCGTACGTTTGAAATTGGATGACGCGTGACGAATCGTCTCGAGGAGCATCGGCAACACTTTTGGCCCACGAACTTCACGGGGAATGTACGCAGTAAGTGGAACAACACTTCTCAACCACGACCGCGACCACGCGGGTATTAAAAATTACCGTGCGTTCAAACATCATGCGAACTCCACGGTCGCGACACTTGGCCAGTATTCGCTTCATTTGCTATTGATTCCAGCCCTACCCATGACCCTTCGACCAAAGTGAATTCATCAAAGGGTGGGCTATGAGCGAGTAGACTTTCGATACTTTTTGTTAGCACTTAGAAAAAGATGGAGAAATTACACTACCGTGCTGGCACTCTCGCACTTGTATACGTGATTGTCACTCTTTCCCCTACGCTCAGTGAGTGCAGTACAACAGGACGGGAGCCGAATCCTGGTGGCAAACAATTACGAGGCTCAAGGACACCATACGTCGAGGTCAAGAAATCCAACGATGAAGGGAGAGTAACGAAATCATTGGGCTTACTCCCTGTGGCAAATGAAGCGCGCTCTCGGCCCTGTCGCGAGCGAATCTGTAATACAGAGAAGCGAAGAGCTTTGGCAGCGATGTGCGCCGCGCAAATCGCGGGCGAGCGGCGCGGCACGATATCGTGGCGAGGGAAATCCGTAATCGCGTGTCGGGTCCGGCCCACGGCCTCGCCGCAGCCGCGATGCCCACCGAGCTGTGCACATTGTAGGGGAGACCGGGACAAAACGGGCAGCTTTTTATGACCTCACTTGAATCGACCGTGCTGAGTTATTTTCTGCTTCTTTGGGTATTCCAATTGCGTTAATGTAAAGTTAGAAAA
>JAPYYZ010004836.1:0-11885 GCA_030522705.1 Eretmocerus eremicus
CTCTCTCTCTCTCTCTCTCTCTCTCTCTCTCTCTCTCTCTCTCTCTCTCTCTCTCTCTCGTGCAGTCAAATAGGACTCCCTACTTATAGTAGAGACAGGTGATCATAAATATTGTTACAGTCAAGATTGTCATTCAGTGAATCATGACAAAATGCTCGAGTCCATCGCAGAGTTTCCTCATCTCGCTGGATGTATGAATCAGTTGTTGGTACATGAGAAAGAAGGCAATTTCGCAAGCAACACAAAGGGAGGATCTGTTCGCTCCCATGATTTCACTCCAACCATCATCCATCTCTGTGAAGAGGACAATAGCCAGAGATATACAAAAAAGGCTGGACTAGGCGGTGAATAGAAGACGAAATCGCGTGGAAAATGTTTTCCGAAAACGAGGTCGAGCGTGTGCTTTCGAAAATCTCAAGGAGTAATGGTGTGGTAAGCGAATTCTATGAAAATTCTCCAACTCAAACGTAGGTTCGATATGAAATTATTTCAAATCGTTTCCCCTCGATTTCCACGGCGTAGATTTTGACTGATACTGCGTAGATATGAATATTGTATGCGTGGTATCTTTGTAACTGTATGCGCATGATGTGAGTGATGTCTAATATTTTGTTTGAAACAGATATGCATACATTTTTCTCTGCAAGGCCTAACATTTCTGGTGGTCCCATTTAATCTGTGGCAAAATTTAATATCAGAGGTATGTGAGCTATTTTTAATATCGATCAACTCGAAACTAATTAGGCTGCATATCCAATGACTCGCTCATACGGATTACTGCCTCTGAGCCCTAGATTTTGTGAAAGCTGAACTTGCAGTGATCCTGTTGGGGGATGTAGGTCAATGGAGGTATAGAAAAACAAGCCTCAGTTATTCGATATTCTCGCAATCCAATTCTTGAGACGAAAGGCGACGAATGGGAAATTTTGTAAATCCGAATTTTGTCATCTGATGCAGGAACTATTTTGTTTCAAAGTTTAAATGTCATGTTCAAAAAAGCGTCGAACACGCTGCAGGAGTACGATGAGGAATATTCTCTAGGACTTCTCAAGCGAGAGTGATTCCACATGATACCTGAATTTTCAGATTTCTTCGTCGTACATTAATAGAAAGGTAATCGTTCTCTTCATCACGAACAGAATTCCGAAAAAGGTTGTTTTCCCTCACTGATTTGTTATAATCTAAAGAAGTAAACATGTCACGGAAAATCGACCTCCTCCCCCTCCCAAAGCATGTGGTAAGATCATCCTTTTTTTCTACCACACCACGGATACTCTGATCTTAACTTCCCTAAGGAGTATTATTTTTGTGCTGAAAAAGATCCTACGAAACCCTAAGAATCTTTTATTTCAATTATAACTCCTAAGAAATTCCCTCCCTCATCTCAGTCAGTACATAAATTCGTGGTGTTATCGTCTTCCATCTGACTAACACAATCTCCACTTACCATATTCTCAACTCTAGGAAAAATATACTCAAGTGTAATACCTCACATGGTTAGAGTCAATAGTCAATCTGAGCCAATTTGGAAAAATTTTTTCTTTGCTAATGGACTGCGTGATAGTGACAAGAATAATTGAAAAGTTTTGGAGGCAGTGGCTCATTTCTAGTCTGTTTGAGAGTTTCAAAAGTCTGGGATTGCGGGTTTTTCAAACTTGTCTCGTTGCAAAGAAGCATCTCATTGATACTAGCAGGACTCGTCCCTATAATTCATGAATTTCATGTAAAATCTGGAAACCGCGGTTGGTATTCGAGAGCGTTGATAAAAACCACTAAGCCAAAAAAAATTAAGAATGTGCCTCCAGACTTGATGACGAATTTTGCACCATCTACTGTTTCGCAATGTCAATTGCATTATCTGAGTTGAGCGCCTATAAATAACACTATCCAAAAAAAAGTACACGGTTCCAAACTCGATAATAGAATTTGGGACATCCACCGTGAGGCAACGTGAATCGTACTGTTTGAGCCCTATGAGAATTTTCCATAAAATTCCTCTCGCGCTCGAAAAATTCCAAATATTCAGATATGCATGTATGTACTTCATAACCTACCTCCAAAATTGAATTCCAAGTGGAATGGTCGTGAGACCCCTATGACGTTTGAATCTTAATCAGATCTCGTGTCACTCCCTCGTCACTTAAATAAATTCATTCCCAACTACCGGCAGAGTAATGCACATTTCGAGGAACAAAGTATCACAGAAATTGGTCTGTCCATACACAGGCGCCAAATATCTATCTGCCTGTGTCACTCGCGCTTCGAATCGCTCTGGAAACAGCCCCATCGTGTTTTTTTGCCGGCGCAAACAGTGACCGCGAGCGACAATTTAATTTGGCCTCGGCAGTCGTTGGAAAATGGCCAGTCATGCGGAGCGAGACACTGATGTGATGACGGGCAATTCGCAGCCCATCATCGATCATGCGTCCCAAGCTGTACACACAAGCGCGGAGAGGAGAGCGAGGCAAACGGGAAATCAGGCGGATTGCGCGTTTTGTGTGAATAGGGCGGGCGCGCGACCCCACCTGCTGCCTCTGCCGCTGCTCGGGCTCGGTTAGTTGGACGAGGCGAGGCAAGCTGCTCCACTGGGCCACATTTACGACTATAAATAACGCCCGCCGACAGCTTCCGTCCATAACTTTTCGATGCCCGGCGATGGAATACATTTGAAGCACCTGTCGAGCGAATTCCCGCTCGAATCTCCGTTTTGCATTTTTTTATGCGAAATCATAAATTTCTCTCAGAAATTCGCGGAACATTGTGATAAATGAATACCGTACCAGACATTGATCGCATACTGGTTACTGGAATTTTTCACGGATACAGAAGTAAGCGGAATTCAATATATCCACCATGGCGTGGATACGTTCATTATTTCCAATTAAAAGATCCAATCAAAGTGGTTAGCAGAGCAAAGTACAGCTTTGTTGATATGTGAACGGGGTGATTGTTTCATATGTTGAGAGATAGGAGCATTTTTCTTTTCAATGCCCGGTATTGATTGGATTGTCGGTTCCAAAAAATGTTTTTGTTCTTGAGTATTTTCCTTGTAAGTATGGAGTTTATAGATTATTGGTTATCGAGTTTCACATAACTGAATTCCAGTCTCCTTTCATCGAAGCCTCCAAACATTTTGCTCCCCCAAAGAGAAAGCATTATATTTGCAACATCGTATTTTTTCTCAAATTTATCTCCAGTCTATCTCATATCCTTCACAACACCTTTCATCCCTATGAAACTCGGCTCTCTTTTTTGTCTCGTTGAGACCTATCGATGGTGGATAGCACTGGATACTCAAAGCTCTTGGCAAGATTGCTTCGGAATTAGCTCAGTACCCTCCTCTCTTCGCGTGTGTACTATTTATCTGACGAGTACTCTTTAAACCCTCATTCATACTTTCATTATATATACAGCTTTCTTCCTCCCAAACTAATTGAACTTTGATACTTTATTCCACTATTTGGATATGACTTTGCCAAAGACATCTATAAGAGTAACGATATAGTATGAGTTGCAATCCATATTTCATGCAATGTTTTGTCTGAACACGAGAATCCCGTTCTTCTTCAAATGTGGCTTGTCTGGGAATTGAATTTTAACAGAAGGTCGTCTGATCTTTGGGTCACGGATTTGGCTGGAACTTTGAGAATTGTTCCCCTTTAGTACCAAATGATGATGTCTCAAGCCACAGAGTATAATGTTGAAGCGTTTTCAAATTACATGCATCCTATGGCATTTTTATAAACGTGAACTCTGTCAAAGCCCGCGGAAACGTTTGGTCGAGTCGTTAATTTTTCCCTACTTCGATTATACCTGTGTTGCATTTTATCACTCATCGCAAGAGCACAATATCAAACTTGATCGACTGCCGAATGACTGTGTCCGTTTTGCACATAGTTATGCACTGCAAAACGCACCGTTGAGTACTTACCGTCTTTCACTTTGGACAATGAATTGACGTGGAACCCGCATATTAATCAAGTTACAAAGAGAGTCAACAAGGCCCTCTATAGGATGCGATTTATTAGGGCATGTATTACTGACACTCCGAATTCGACTGGTCGAGACCCTAGACCAACCCCATCTAGCCTACTGCGCCGTCGTGTAGCTTGACGCCTCTAATTCGCCACAAAAGATGACGAGAGAGACTCACTAGATGCTTCCGAAGAAAATACGCAAGAGAAATTCGCAGAAGAGAAACCGTCACTCAAACTTCAACCCGTTCCCTGTCTCGTCCATCTCACTTACTCACACCCATCTACGCGACCTCCAACTCGATCCAGCCCACAGTCAATTTCGCCCAACTCAACTAAACCCCTCAAGCATCTTTACACGGTCGCAATCACGTAATGCAAGCTGCCCGAGACAGAGCCCATCTGCCACTGTGATCCCGATTGGGATGAGTGGCAGCGAGAGGCGTTTCAAACTGCAATCTAGCTAGTGGCTCGGAGTCTGGCCCTTCGCGTAAAAGCTTCAAGCGCACCGGGTCAAAACTGCTCGCAGGAATTAGCTTATCTTGTAAGCGAGACCACGCCGCAGCCGTTCGCCCGTCCTCCGCCTCCCCCGCTAACTCGACCAAGCCACAGGGCCACCTCTACTCCCTTGGATTATCGCGAGGCTTTACGTGATGCAGCGTGTACGTGTAGGCCCGGGAGAATTGGCTCGCGCGCACGTGCGGCTGACCACACCGGGGCTATACCACTGGCTGACCGAACGGGCTCTCGATTCGCGCGGATACGGCCAGCTCGATGGGCGAGTCGCGCGTGTAACAATATTGCCTCAATCGCATCCTGTTCGCGAAATTCATGGAATTTTCAGCCAGACCGGAGACCTGGAATTTCTCGTTACAGCGCCATTGTAGTCGCGGTGAGAAGGAGAGAGGCGCGACAGAGATATGACGGAGTAACGAGCTTTTCGCACTTGTACAATTCCCAGCCCATATTTCCATTTGATGGCACCCATGTTATTGCAGCCGATGTTCATGCTCGTGCAATTCCTGGTCGTCGACGTCGAAATGACCTGGCTCAATTTACGTCGGCTGCTTTCGCGAATTCAAAATTGAGCTGTAATCCTGGAACGCTTTGCGAATGGCTAATTGATGTATTATCAAGGTTGGATTCCGATACTTTTTGAACGTGACGCACCATTTTAACTCCTCATTGTGCATCAAAACCATATTCCTGATTGAAAGGATAACTGATTTCGCGAATTTTGAGAAGAAATTCGAGATATTGGAAATTCTTTCCATGATTTTCCATGTGGAAGTAACGCGAAGTGAGCTTGATCTAGAATTGAAAGGTGAACTTTTCCAAACTTGAAAATATCCCAAATGAAACATTTCGTAAGACATTTGACGGGAATTGACGGTTGCAGAGTAACTGATTAACCACGAGACATTCACTGGCACAATAATCAACGACAAGTGTAGGCTCTCTTTGAATGTGGATTGTTGAATTTTCTGCTATATTCCATCACACAGAGCATCCATGATAGATCAATACTTCACATATAATCGAGGAGGGTGATACGTCCCATTGATTACTTCTCTCCATTGGGTTGAAAAATGGTATTCCCTTCCCTGCTTGAAAGAATGACTTATTCCCAAGTACACAAGGATTTGAGACACTTGAAATGATTCATTTTGGGAAATACCTGATTAAAAATGACTCGTTAGAAGAATCTGATTGAAAAAATTTGTTACATACTCGGATTCAGATTCGATAACTCAATGCAATTCATTGATTGTTGAAGATTCTTTCAGATTCTACGAATGAGCCATTTCTTATGAATCATTCATAATGAGTATTTTTTCAAATGTCATTCTTAGTGTCTCAAGTTCCTGAGACATTGGAAATGTCTTATTTTTTCGCGGAGAGTTGTTGGGAAACGGGAACTGAGACATATATATCCATAATCATGCGATTCATCTGTACCCAAACCTCAGCAAACCTTCAAGCCACGAGTATAACTCCTTCAATAGAACACAGCCTACACCTAGAATCTTTTCCTCCGAATCGCTAATCCTACTTCATGATGATGAGTTCAATTCCCATCAATCCAACGAAGGACCCATTAAAACCGTGCAACTGCTTTTTCAATACTGCCTGTATACAATCCGACAAAAGGCGTATTTTCCACTCGGAGTATTCCACGCTACGGGTTTGAGCGAGCCGCAAATTGCCGTCCAAACAGGTTAATGAGCACATCGCGCGCGTCGCCCGCGGCCTGCATGACTACCTCTCGCTCTCTCGTCTCGCGTTCCAAGACAGCCCCGCCGCGCAAATTTCTCGCACGCAACAGGCGCTCGCTATACGAAGCCTCGAGGCTTGCTGGGGGTGGCACATGTACGCCTCGTCACTGTTGACGTGCCCACATTCCCGCTCTACGCGTTATGCCACACACACACACACACACACACACACTCACGTTCACATACAAAAAGACTCACTCATACGTGTGCGAGCACGAATTAATTCCAAATGGATATTAGCGCAGCGCCGGACAAAACTGTTTGCTCGGTCGATTGTTTGCCAGGTTCACGCTCGTAGCTCCGCCATTGTTATTGCCCAAAAGCGCCTGGGAAAATCCATTATGAGTGTGTGGATTCGCGTATGAGCGCAGTTTACGTATGCTCTTGTCTTTGAGCCACGCGCGAGCTCTCTCTCTCTCTCTCTCTCTCTCGTTTTGCATTGGATGAAATATTCATGCGCTCGACCCGCGTCTGCCTCGCAGATATTGTCTTATTTTCAAACGACGACTGAAAATCCGTCGCTTTCAACGCGCCACTTCGTCGTCCTTTTCAACATACGTCCTTGAGATCGTCTCTTGTGAGATTCACCTATAACCACGTGAAATTTTCCGATCGCGCAGACGTTACGATTCGAATGGATTCGTGTGCGGCTCACCGCTCACACGCGCGAGAGCATTTCTTCGATAACGCTGAACGACTCTCCAAAAGTATCTCTGGCAATGGACTGGTTCGATTCTCAATTCCCAGTGTAATACAGGGCAATTGAGTTTTAAGCGTGCTCAAAGCTATATATCGAATGCGCCATCGAGCGAGAGCACTCAAGAAAGCTAGTTTGTCGTGAATCAAGAGGCTCGAGAATATTTCATTAGGTTCATAATATCGTTCTCTTTCTAGCATCACTTCCTTTTGACGACTTTCAGCTCAAATTGAATGATGAGTGAATGCATCCAAGCCTTTGAGCTGTTTCGAGTCGAGTGTTTCGTCGTTACTCTAGCGCGAGAGCAATTCAGAGTTTCATATTTATGAAGCGAGAGAACCAGCTTTTCCGTCACTGTATCCAACATGAAACTTCGCTTTCGTTGCTCTTCAAAAAGGACTCGACCTCTTCTCCAGCTCAATTTCCTCGACTTTGCTAGAAAATCTCGGAGAAGCGTAGCTGTGCTTTGATTCTTGATACCGGTCCATTGATGAACGCAGTCCTATTCTGATCATTATAGTATCGAGACATTCTCACCGACATGATTAATTTCGGGAGAATAACTAGAAAAGTACAAAGTGTAGTGGTACGAAGAAGAAAATTGAGTTTATCTACACAGAGAGCGAGATTCTCTACAGCTATCTGTCCTTGAACTTGTTGCGAGATGGAAAAATAGAATAGAAGAGAGAGCGAAAGAAAAGACAGAGGTAATGGGATCCTTTCAATATCGTCTACCTTGGGGTATCATCGCAAGTTGTTGACAGAGAAATTTCCATCATTCTCTCCCCGAGGAACTGAGAGATCGGAGAAAGTTAAATCCACAACACCATCTGTTAGGTAGTTGATTCTGTATAAAATATCAGATCCATGTATTAATTATCGACTCCAAGCTGGGCTTTTAGATGATACAATCACGATCTCTCAGTTTTGATTCATGTCAATTCTATTACATTATAAGCTTGAAAAGTACTTTAGAATATCGCCGAGACGACGCATCGATGTACAAAATATAATGTGGGGGGAAAAACCGATGAGGTTTCAAATTATTTGATTGCTCTGTGACGGTCGGTCGCAGCTTTCGAATTTATCGATTCCAATTCGTGATGATGTTTCTGTACATCAATTTAGATCTCGGGCCCCTGTTGCGTCGTCATAATTCTAGACGATTTGCTTCACATCCTGTACTTTTTTTACCCAGATGCTGAGCATACAATTTCCACGTTTGAAATCAATTGAGTGATCCTTCTTAATCCATCAGTGAGTCGAGGGAGAAAATCGAATGTTCATTTCGTCCAATACGGTCCGAGCGATGGATCAGCGGGGAGTAAAAAGTGTAGCAAATTCTCTAATTGGAAGCAAAAACTGTGATGCAAGTCACCGATGCAGAAGAAACTGGAGATACAATTAATTCGATATCTCCTCGAAGCGTAAGCTCTGTAATTCATTTGTAGAGGTCCCTGAAGTCTGTCTGGTCTCTCTTGTTTTTACTACAGCATGAGACTGCGATTCCCAGGATCGTCTTCATTTACTATCAAAAACTCGTGCTTATCTTCCTATGCAAGCTGAGTGCGTTGAATACGAAGAAATTCCAGTCGGGTGCTATTGGAAAGGATTACATGTCAAATTACAATGACAGTTTTTCGTGAACTGTAGAGGTATTGAAATTTCCAATGTTTTTGGGATGAACCGGTTAGCTAGGAGATATACGCGAACGGGTTCAAAGAATTGGATTAGTTGGTAGCTCGCCAGTTTAGAATACCGGAGGGCGTGGGCTTAAACCTCACCCGGAGCGATTTTTTATCTCTGTATCGCTTTCCAAAAAAATTAAAATCCGTTCGGGTGGCAGCTTGAGCCTTTATCAAGCTATGATCGACAGCCTGAGCGCTGCGATAATGTCTCAAAAAAATCATGAAGTAATTTCCTCAACCTGATTAGTTGTACAAGAATGATTCCAAATGAGTGATAATACTTGGCTTAAATGATTTCTCGAAACTACGCGCAATAATGCAGGCACTCTGGAAGTTCTCCATATCTTTGCATCGCTCAAACGGTATACACTGAATTTGATCTATTAGCCGATATACCTAAACTTGGTATCAGAATTCTTTAAATTCATCACAATCGCTTTAGCCGTATACTTGTTGTGACAGCGCATGCAAAATATCGAATCTGTTGCAAGAAAGAAAACAGTAAGTTGATGTAAGATGTACCCACAATGCTTGGATAGCTTGGATAACAATGAGATCTTATCTAACATCCCAGAATCGTATGGGATGTATGAGAAAGACAATGGATATTCCGTTCCTCTTGTTTGAGAACTCTCATGGTCCTCGATCGGGTTGCTCACTCTAGCCAATTGGTCATTGTCACTATAATCCAGGCTTCGAAGATTTCTCCATTAGAAGATTCAAGCGGACAACCATCCCAAGCCTCCTCTCTTTGAAAATTCTCTAGTCTCTTGACGACGCCTTCTCTAATAATTTGTTTTCCGCCGAGGAGCTTCACTTTATGCCTCTTGATCTCCATCTCGGGCCGGAGTTGAGGTCTCTCCTATCATCAAGCTCCTTTCAGAAGAGCTCTTGAGATCTGAGATTATGACCCTTGGCAGAAGTTTCACTATTTAGTTAGCCTTGCCTCGGCAACCACACTTCTCATATTTAGCCCCATCATTACGTGTATCATCAGGCATATCCCCGAAAATGAAAGCTGGATCTTGCTCGGCCATCACAATAGCTTACCGTGAGAGTATTTTCACTTCTCCGGTGTCAAGTTATTGTTGTAAATTGAAACTCCTGGGGTTGAGAGAATATCTGCTACCGGCAAGGGAGGCAATTGAGATATAAAAGAAAGATTCAGACAGAAATCGGAAATAAACGAGATAAGTTACCTTGCTCAATGACTTTCACCATTCACTTGAATTACCCTATATTATGAGTGGTAGTTCAACCGAAGAGAAACTGCATCTGACCAAAAAATATGTCAACAACTGAAACTTATCCGACCATTTTGAATATATTGAAAAAATCTCTAAAATCAGTTTTTAGTAGTTCAAGAGCTCTAGGTCAAACTTATCGTATCGGTACAGAATAGGATAAACACAAAGTTGGCAACATGATGGAGTTTACTAGAGAAATTACATTTCCAATCATTTCATGATGGAGTTTAGTTATAATTTTTCCGGCACAAGCACTGCTCCTAAATTTTGATCCTCAAAGAACTCCTTCTGACTTTTTGAATTGACATTCTTGCACACAAATCTTCTGAAACACTGAATCACGAATACTCATAGCTTACACTTATTTGTTATCAAGATTATTCCGCCCTCGAGCGGATATTCCTATAACTGCACGGTGTATGAGCGCGATCTAGATGTTTCGTGTCGGAGAACTATCTTATTGATGGGTCCGATTCTTGATAGCTACAACATAATGAGGATTTTTCGTACTATTGAGCGAGTACATGTGAATCGCCACATGCGAGATTATTTTTTGGTCATGAAGCCTGAAGGCCACATTACTAATATACGGAATTTCGGTAGACTTGAGTGTCCGCATCCATGATTGAGGTCGCTTTTGGTTTCGAAAGTTAACCCTTCATGAGAGTTGATTGAAGAAGGTCGATACAAGGCAAACTTGTCCGTTATGAGAGGAGGTGTCTGCTACAGGGTACTCATTATTGAAAGATTTTGTAGAAGTGGGAACTTTTATCATCAGTTCAATAGACCCATACCACCATATTGAGGCTACTGTTGGACATCAACTATGTATCTGTTTTCCAATTAAATAATTATCGTTCGTGAGCGGAGTAATGATTAAGACATTTCGTACGGATAAATCTCAACCGGCCGTGTGATAGCATTTGATGCTATCGAAACCAAGGAGTCCCAGTATTCAGGACAATTTTGATTGGTATCCAGCAGAAACTCTCCATAAACTTTGAATGTTGAGCTCAAAAGCCACTTTTCTATCAGGATAACAAACTTCTAAACTAGGTCAAAGGTAATATGTTTGCATAGAATCCAGGAAGCATCGTAATAAGGATAGCAGAGTGTGGGTGAATAGTAATGAGATTAAACGTAAAATTTTAATGAGTTACTAAAGTTAGATTTGTTCTGGTGGACGCTGAGTTTATCTGCGAACAAATAATTTGCTTTGAGATGTTTTCTGAATTTTACACACTTTTCCCATAATTATCATTTTAGGAGAGTTTTCGGAAAATTTTTCAACACAGATGAGATTTTCAAAGCACCTTAGCTGTGGAATTCTTACTCGATCCACACACTTCTGTACACTCATCACCCCTCATCTTGTTATATTTTCATTAAGAATTTCTTTGCTATACTGAAACGTATTGCCGAATCAAAATTCGACCCTGCTAGCATGAGAACCGGCGTGACAAGGAGAAAAATCCTGAAGATCTCGCACTAGAAGCTAATCTTTGCATAAATTTTGTAATCAGTTCTAATTGTCCTCTTGTTTCGCTCCACCTTAATGATCACACGAGAAGTTTGAGTATTATCAAGGAATCTTCTCATCTTCCAACGCTGATTTCTGAGAATCACAACTTAAAATAGGTATAGGTATCATTTGAGTATCTGTATACGAATTAAATTTTCAACTTTTCCTGAACGTGATTCATGTTTATTGAGGATTACTACTTGAATCGACAAGATTTAGACCAATGTCCTCAACCGAGAGTTCTATATTCTGAGGGAGTCTGAGTGAGCAAGCATATCAAATTCTCCAATTCACCCGCTTTTGGAGTCTGACTAGGAAACACCACGGCCTTTGGGTCACGGATTTGGCTGAAACTCTGGGAATAGTCTCTTTTTGGTGCCAAAAGATGAAATCCAGAGCCGCAGAGTCTAACGCTCAGGCATTTTTGAGCTACAGCTTATGGCATTAGCATTGTTAGTATATCTATAGATATCACTTTTTA
>JAPYYZ010004837.1:0-10213 GCA_030522705.1 Eretmocerus eremicus
TTTTAACCATCCAAACGGCTCAAGTTATCGTTGATTCTCACTGTATTAATACGTTGAGTGATTCGTGGGCTCTAACCACATGGATAATTGCAGTGATTCGTGGGATCTAACCACGTGAATAGTTCCGAATTTAGATGGGTTCTAGGCACGCGAGTTTTAACGATAGTTTGTGGGCTCCGATCAAGTTGATATATCTTGTTCCTCTTGCGCGCTGCTACCAAGATATTCTCCCATCATGAATCATGTATCGAATCATCGGGATAAAAATTATACGTTTTGCTGATGGAGCGAGTCTACGTTCCAGCATAGGCGGAAACGAGTATTGAAATCGGGGAGAGAGAATTAAGCTCAACGTGCATCCCAGTCGCAATTGCGGTAGTTTTGTCATCTGTACCTGTTTGTCGGAACAAATCTAGCATGAAACGCAATAAGATAAAATAGTGTACAAATCAAGATTTGATATTGAGTTGAATCAGTTTATGTAGCTCTCAAGAATAGGTCATTTTCATTCCAATTTCGTATAGTTACTTGCGATCCTTCTTTGTGAGATGATATGAGCGAGATTGAAATTATGATTTTGTGCTCAGGATGTTTGATTTTCCAAGAGTAATTATCAGGAGTTCTAATGGAATCATCACAAAATCCAACGAGAGATGCGTTCGGAAAGGATCGCCCAGTTACGATAGGCGATGTGTAAACATGGATATAGTTCACATGTAAGGCTACATTAAATGATTTCATTATTACCAAATCTTGATTCGTACTCGTTTTCATTCTTCAAGCTCGATTTTATTATTCGGTACTCGACGATTCAACTATACAATAAGTGCATATTGTATGTACACATGTCATGATCCGCAAATGCCGTATGCCTCCATTTAAATGAAAACATAACCTGTTTCGAGGCTTCAAAATTCGTGATTTTGAAGCTATATAGCTCAAGACAGGAACGTTTTTGCTCTTCGGCCTCATTTAGACTTTTGATCACGACATTTCAATCTATCTGATTGTAGGGTCTCGTCAAAAATTACCGGGAACCAAAATCAATCCATTTTGTGCGGGGTCCTTTGGTGTTCTTATATCTGAGAAAATCACTTGCGTGATACACATCTCCATACAAGAGACACACTACGATAGACACATTTCGGCTACGATGACATTTGAAGTATCTTTCTCGACCTTTGTCAGAAGGCTCTTTACTCCCCGCCATTATGGCAGTTAATCTGATAAGATGAAACATGAATGTGTAAGCAACTGTTGAATCATTCAGGATAGCCATGCAGAGACAATATGAAATCATCAAGCATCTTGTACTGAAAATAATCTGACCATGGCCTCAAATGGAGTGATAAACACGACGAGAAATTTGGTATGCACTGACAAGAGCCAAGATATACTCATGACAGTTGGACACAATCACGAAGATATGAGCTAGCACAACCGTTGATGCTATCCATGCTTTATTTGAGGAAGCAACCATCACATTCCAACGCCCAATACCTGTTGCTCTTACATCATCCTGACAGTGAAACTAAAAGTCAATTTTAAATCATAGTGGAAAAAATTTTGACATACTTCTCTGCTCTACCGGCTTCTGAGATCTGCGGAATGATGTGTAACTGCTCTGAAACAGTGGCACGGGCTCACGTGGCACGGGTCAGCGTCTAGTCCAGCAGCCAGCTATGGCTATATGAGGTAACGCACTATGCGCCTGCGCGTGATTTGTTACCTCAATATGAACCTAGACCCCGAAACCGGTAAGACTCAATATGTTTGATGAGTCGACTGTTGATGAACAACAAAAAATTCGACAAATGAGGTACTATCATAGGAGGGGAAGGGGGGAGGGTTAGATTCTGAAGATTGTTCGAGCGAAGTGACAAGCCAGATATCACGGAACATGTGATTTCTCCTCATTTTGGCCTGCCAATCAATTTGATAAAGTCTGAATGATCAATATTGCAGGTCTCAAAGTACTTGAGATTGATACCTGGTTCAATTCCTCAAACAATGCGACCATCTGGATATCGATTGATGGAGTAGGACTGGAGATACATGCATTTGGAGTTTGGAAGGAGCGCCGATCCTTTCTCGGGTTCGCGGATTCAGTACCTTGGATTTTTTGGAATTTTGTAACAGGTACATCTCCGGTTCTTCTACATCAATCGACATCTAGGAAATCGCATTGTGAAGATAGTTTTACTGGCTAGCGATTGGAAATACTCTGAGAGCTGTAGAACACTGAGCATGCGCAGGGAAGTTCGTTTTCTGATGCAAGAAGTGTCTTCAAAATCTTTTTTCGCTGTTTTGGCCACTCTTCACGGCTCAAATGAGCTGGAGTGTAGCCAGAGTGAATGAATTCCACGTAAAATGACGCGGAAAACATGACGGGATCAGTTTCCCAGCTCTCCTGGTATGAGTTCAATGTAAAAAACACGTTCTCGTGTATTTTCAAGGTTTTCTGAGGCCTTAAGGCCATGTCGGAGCCGTGCAGCGCCTGTGGCGCGGCTATTGCGCTCGATCGAATTCGTCATTCAAATAATTTTTCCAGGGAATTCGGGCAAGATTGAGCAGAACGAATATGGACAAGCTGTAGTCTGAACATTTGCGGAGATTTCTAGACCAGCCTGGGGCTCGTACATGCAATATCTTTCCCAAATAATGGGAACGCAATTTGCAAGTCAGTCGGCTCCAGTGCAAGTGGCCCTAGACATCGTTAGCTCGCCACGATTTACGTGAGCTGGAGCAGAATGTGAGAGAGAAGATGTAGTCTGAACTCTTGCGGAGATTTCTAAGCCAGTCTGGGGCTTAGGCATGCGATACTTTTCTTGAATAATGGGAAAGCGATTTGTCAATCGAGCGACCGGGCACGACTAGCCCCAAAATCGATAGTTTGCAATGATTTAGGTGAGCTAGATGCAAACAACAGCAGACTGACAGATGATCATTTTGACGACTCATCTGAGCCTCGTCATAACCTCGGTGGAACGGCGCGCGGGTTTTTGTTTACTTTTGTGCAGTTTAGTGTAAATCAGTACAGTGCTGTACAGATTGATGATCCCTGTGGCGATGCAGATAAGCCGATTTTGTGAATGACATGGCAACTTGTGGGTTGCTGCAATGGAGACCATGAGCAGAGAATCATGGTGTCAGATCTACTCTTGGTCATCTATTGGTCTTGCCACTTCTCTTGCATGAATTTCCCTCCTTCTCGATACAAGTGGAGCACCTTATCACCAGCTGATTTCGTATCAGCTAGTGTCATGTAGGAGGTATATATGGATCTCTGATGAATATCCATCATCGCATGATCGATCCATGCAGTTGCATGTGCACTGGGCATCATTGACGAATTATGTCTCCATTATTTAATAAATCATACAGGATGTATCCAAGGCCCACTATCCGGCTAAAAAATACCCGATTCTTCCAATTTCACCGCATGAAAAAGTTATATTGAACTATTGCATCCTATGCATGATGCTTGAAAGCGACTTGTTCTCGCTCGGCCAAACAAAGAGCAGACAATTTTCAAAGTCCCGTCTGCTCGGTGGAGACGCAGCAAAACACGGCAACAACCACGATGCCGGTCGTCGTGCATGGTATTTTTGCGGAAATATTTGCTTCGTGAGCAATCAATTTGCATGTTGCAACCATGCGGGTAGTAACTCAATCTTCCTTGGAAGTGGATACCGCCGTAGCTCAGTGGATCTAGTCCTTGGTCTCTCATGCGGAAGGCCAGGGTTCGACTCTCGGCCGGCACCACTGAGATTTTTTCTCATGTGCTTCTCACAGCGGTCTCGGTAGTTCGGAATCCAATTTAAACTGTAGGTCCCCCTGACCGAGGTGAAATCGGTATTTGGCAGCTGCTGACGCGCTGGGTCAGCGTGACTTGACCCCACGCACATGGGTGCCGTCTGGATAGAACTCGAAAGAGCAGGTACCGAGACGTAAGACTGAGAACTTATATATCTTCCTCGGGAACATGGCTACATTTCTACTGACTCACATTTCGCTCTAGCTCACCTAAATCATTGCAAACTATCGATTTTGGGGCTAGTCGTGCAAATGGCTTTCCGATTTTTCGGGAGCAATATCGCATGCACAAGCTCTAGAATGGCTTAGAAATCTTCGCAACAGTTCAGACTGAATTTTTCTCTCTCACATTTTGTTCCAGCTCACGTGCATTCTGGCGAGCTAACGATCTCTGGGGCCACTCGGACCGGAGTTGACCGACTTGCATATTACGTTCCCATTATTTGGGAAAGATATCGCATGTACGAGCTCCAGGCTGGTCTAGAAATCTCCGCGAATGTCCAGACTACAGCTTGTCCCTATTCGTTTTGCTCAATCTTGCTCGAATTCCCTGGAAAATTCATTTGAATGACGGATTCGATCGAGCGCAGCAGCCGCGCTGCAGGCGCTGCACGGCTTCGACATGGCCTTAAAGAAGCTCTAGAGGCCACATAAGTGCTATAGGAGATTTGGAACTTTTATGGCGTCTAGAATACAATATGATAAACAGGAAGAGGAATTAAGGAAGAAAATTCTCGACATGTCAGAAAAGTTATGGGCGAATCTACAATTTTCAAAGTGTTTACACACTAGGGCAGCAAGGAAGACTCAGAAAAATTCTTTGAGAGAAGTGAAATGACAGGTTTTTTAATCCTCTTTGTAATGCTCTTTGAAAATTCGGAATCGGTCCAAGTGGTCGAAAGTTATGAGCATAATACTAGGGGAAGGTCTCGATTTTTGACTTCCTTAGAGGATTACTCATCTGTACTGATATCGGCCTACTAGGAGCAAGAAACATTTTCGACCCAAAAACTGTGGGGAGTGTTGATTTTCTACATCTTGGGTGGAAAAAGGAATGCGATGTGAACTTTCGATGCAAGTATCCGAGAATAATCAATAGCAGATGAACAAAACCATATGTATCAATCCAGGAACATTTTAGAACTATTGTTGGATAGTTGGGGTTGCTATTGCCGAGTATCCGGAGCCCGATACTCGTGAGATTCTCTCAATATTCCGCTGTTTCATACTACGTGCAAGCCTCGCCCCACTGTCCGCGGCTGTGGGACAGCTCGGGCGATATCCCATTTCCTAGGTGCACTTATTCGGAGGAAATGGAACTCTCTCAGCGGGATCTTCGCAGCTTCTAGGAAACGTCATGATCAATCACGGCTCTAAACGAGTTCTGATTGAATGATGAAACCTACGAGAAGTTAGAATGAAGAGGGATAACGATTTATCGAGATCAAATCCAGTTTAGTTCTCCTAACCTCATCTGCGTCCACCTCCCGGCATATGAGGGGAGGTGAAGTCCGGATGTTGGGACATTGTACGTATCTATGGGACACCCAACCAAAATTGCGTGTGGTACTTCGAATATTCATTGCTCGTATTCATCTTTCGGAATTGAAAAAAATTCACGATTTGATCGCTACTATCAAGGAAGATATAAGTCTGTATAATCCACATGTAGGTATTAGCATGATTTTCGTGAGTTTTTGACACAAAATGACCTAGAGTCATTCAAAGTTTTGAGGTTCCTCTACTTTTCTCATGATTAACAATTGTCATAGATTTTTCAGAGGTCTTTTCATCGAGAACATCCGATTTGTGAGCGGACATCGAACTAAACCCCTTCCCCTTCATGTTATCATGGCTTTTTACTACTTTTTTGGGGATAACTCGAGTAATGAAGTTATACGATGCTGGATATTCATCGGAAATGTATCATTGTACATCTAAATACGTCCAGAATAGTATGGCAGTTACTCAAATGCCTCCTTTTTGGTGTCCCATGGTACGTACATGAAGCGTGAGACACCACGGACATGGGCAGAAGATTCTATCTCACCATTGGGACATGCACTTTCGGTCAATATTCCGTCATCAACTCAAATGCAAAGAGTCGAGTAAGCACGATTCCTTGTATTTTCGAGCCTCCAGTACATTCTTCAAGTTGATGAGAAGGGGAAAACCTCATTTTCACTTTGATCGCGCAGGAAAATACTGGAATCTACGATCCCTTTCGCTTGTGGGTGTTCCATTAAACGGACTTTTACCTTTAAAGGGTTCAATCTCAGGTGAGATTCTCCAATTCGATGGGATATGAAGGGACTGATACTCACTTCTACCGGAACCGTATCATCCGTGAGATCATCTTCGTCTTCTTCGTCGTCATCTGTTCCTTTATTCTCTGCATCTCCTTCCGACTCCTTGTTTCGAGATTTTTCTTCATCATCAAGACTTTTCTTCTCTTTTTTTTCGTTTTCCTGTAAGAACAATAGGCGCTCAATCCACTAAATCTCCCTCTCAAGGAACGAATGAACATGGCTGCAGAGAATACCAAGCAACTAAAACATCTAACTCCGGAATTTCGGATGATAAGAAAGTTCATCGTCACATCTGTCATTTTGCGCTGCAGGGTCACATGAGAGGCCATTATTTCCGTCTCTCTTCTACTCGAGGGGCAACATGAAATAGTTCTGCAGCCTGTGCTGATTCCAATGAAGGGGCTGCGTGGAGAGAGGGCTTGAGTCTGATTAAGCCATTCAACACCCCCCTCCCCCCTTCTTGAGCCCTCACACATGATACATCACCTCATAAAAAATTTTCAATTGAGAAAATTGAAGGATTCATTCCATGATAATATGGGGATACCGTCTTCTTTGCCGAGGATCCCATGCAGATTCCACTATCAATACTACTCCTTACGCGACTTCGTATATATATTAATTAATGATACAAAAATCATGCCTCTGACAAATAGCTGATTCTACAGAAATTTTCACAGTTTTGAAAAAATTTTTTTGCACAGCACCCTTCCAGCGATGAATTTCCTTGGTACATATGCCAAACAGAGTAGAGGGAATGTGGGACTACCATTTGATAGATTAAACTCAAGTGGGTTGGATCGAGGTTAGGAATGGTGATGATGGTCAAAATGGATACATGTGGAAAATTTAATGAATTTTCAAAATATGATTGGTTGTAACTTTTGATACAATCGATAGAAATGGCCCAAAACAGACTGGGCTGTCCGTTATCTGGTCCCAAACGTGCTGATAGAATTTCAAAGCGATCGTTCGAGCTGTTTTACAATTTTTGCGAGACATAGGAAGACAACACACGTACACACATACTGAAACGGAAACATGTTCGAGGAATGTATAACATCACGTCTCGGGGATTAGTAGAGGGAGAGATCTAGGACAACTATTCGACAGACCTCGTCAAGAAGAACAAGAACTGGTAGGCTAGATGTCGATCAGAGGTTTGGAAGAGCATGGAATCGGATTTATGAAGAAAAGTTCGGATGAAAAATCTCCGCACCGATACAAAGCCTCCTCTCTAGGAAAGCAAAACGAAAACACTCAATCCGTGAAGGGTATGAAGACAGAAGGAATGAGTCCAAGTAGACCTCACCCTGATCTCTGGTGTTGCTTAGACCTTGTCCACAGCGAGCTGGTGTTTCCACTGGAGAAGTCCAATAATTCGCTGGCATTCATTCGACTGGATGTGTTCACACTGTTACCTCTTTGAGGGGAGGCCGTACATAGTCAATTCGTCGTTTGCTACAGCCCTAGTTTGTGCCACAGTTTTTGCTCTGTGCATCTTCGATGAATCGGCTAGACATCCATAGCGCAATTTTCTCGAATCTACTAATTCCAATGAGTATTCGTACATTGCTCTACCTACAATAGAACTCGCGATATTTCTGCAACAGTATTGAAAATCCATAACCGTGATGTTATTGGCTCCACCGTTGCAGAAATATCGCGAGTGGTACTGTAGGTAGAGCAATGTACAAATGCTCATTGGAATCAGTAAATTCGAGAGAATTGTGCTATGGAGCAATATCCTGTCTAACTGATTCGTCCAAGATGCACAAAGCAGAAATTGTGGCACAAACTAGGGCTCTAGCAGACGACAAATCGACTCTGTACGGCCTCCCCTTAATACAGATTCCTCACATTGCATCAATTCTATCATCAATGGTGATAAAATACAGGAGAACAAGTCATTTAGAACTTCAATAGGACACACAGTGCTGTGTAAGACCTGCAGGTGATCAAAAAGGCTGTCAACGAAAATCAGAGGCTGAATTGTAGAGACGACCTATGCTGTCAAATACCATTTGAGTAATCCTCGTCGTCTCAATCCACGAGTTGAACGTTTCTGAGTTCCTCCAGATTCATTCCAAAATATTACCAGATTTAGATATAAATGAATACAGTCGTAGCTCGGTGCTCAAATATTGCCAGAGGTGCACCAAGCCGTTCTTGATGACAATCTACGATTACCGATTTAACCTGTGATCTCTATCAACGATCACCCACTCGATATTCATTCCAGCACAGGTGTATTACACATACCCTTATGGGTAATTTTACCGACTTTTTTACATTTTTGAAAGAAAATTCTTTGCATAGCACACCTTCTAGCGATGAATTTTCTTGTTACCTATGCCAAATAGAGTAGAAAAGAGTTCGCTTTACTCTCTTTGTCAAAAACTGTTTTTTAGAATCAAGGAATCACTGAAGTATCGCATTCCAACGACTCATCGTTTTCGGAGCTTATTCTTCGGCAATGGGGAACACTTGGAAGAATTACAGACTGCACGGAGTTGACGCTAATTTATCGGAACTTTCGGAATGTGGAGTCAAAATTCCCGTGCGATGCAATTTCCAAGAGATAAGATCGTTCCTTCAACAAAACACTCGATTTTCTACTCAAAAAAGTTTTTTGACCTTCTAATTCGTATCGAAAATAGCTTGTGGCACTTTTCAGATCTGTAAATGATGCGTGCATGAACTCTTAAACTCCAAATCCTTGCCCTTTATACGTCAAAATTTCAGTAACCGGACCTGGAATACAGCTTGAAAGATGAAAGATATTCGTTTGTGCTTTTATCATGCCCATACGATCTTCATCTTCATCAGACTCAATTTGAACGGAAAAATACGTCTCAAGATTGTTCCCAGGCAACAAGATAAGTATGAAATTGCTTGAATTTTCCAATTGCGCAATCAGAATCGTTCTAGAATGCGATCCCAAAGAGCTACGTTTGATTTTTCATGGAGGAAGGGGGTTTCCCAGTTCATAAATCCCCTCGATTCGAGAATTCCACGTCAAAACTCGAGTCCAGTTTCGACATATCATGGATGAAAGTACGGAGGTTCGAAAGTTCATGGACGTGTCTTTCACTAGGTCTTGGAGCGTCACTGGCTGTTTCCGATGCGAATTTGAAGAGTGAACCCTTTTTGGATGAACAAATAAACTTTTTTATCAAAAAATTCATTATACCTCCTCAGAACCACATTCAACGTCAACTCCGAGCTTATAGAGGACGTCCACGTCAAATCCGGGAAGTTTCTGCACGACATTTTTTTTTCGCCTCGCAAAGTCTTTCAATCGGTTAGATATATTGAAACATGATTTTAGCCACTTTTATTGGGCCGAAAAAATTTTTTTTGCCTCGGCTAGGCGTAAATAAATGATTTTACCAAAAAACACAGAAATAAAACCATGCTTCAGTATATTGCTTATAACTTTTCTCCTTTTCAACCGATTTCAATTTTTCAAAAATCATCTGAAAGGTAATTGAAAAACCTATCATTTACGTGGTTTTAAGAAGTTCTTCGAGCCCTTCACATGGTCTCAGAGTCCAAAATACATGGAAATAATGTTTTGCAAAATAACTTTTTTGACCACCCGTCAAAAAATCAAAAAAAAAATTTTTTCAATTTGTCAGTTAGTAATATAACCACAAAAAATTTTCAGCCATTTTTTGGGGGTTTGGAGCTCGTGGCATGCGTTTTAGTACGATTTCAAAGTCAAAAAATGGTTAAAACGCGTTATTCTCTTTCAAATCTTCCTAAAACAGACATATAATCTACTTTAATGTGTTTGTTGAGTCATTCTACATCGGAAACATGTTTTTTCAAAATTTTTTCGAGCTGAAAAAAGCGTTAAATACGCGATTAGATTTTTAAAAGTACTTTTCGATTCAGAATATGAGTTCTACTGCGCATGCGCGTACTCATAGAGCTCCAAGAATAATCTTATCCGATAGCCAAAACAGTTACCTTCAAAATGAGCTAAACTAAAGTTGATTTGATGCAGTAGAACCGGAGATACAGCCGTTTCAAAATTTAAGAAAATCCAAAGTACCAAAACCGTGAGCCCTGGACGGGCTCGA
>JAPYYZ010004838.1:0-10210 GCA_030522705.1 Eretmocerus eremicus
CGTAATACGGCCGTAGTACTGCGCAGTAGTACGATAGTAGCGGCACGATAGTAGTACGCCGCCCGACAGTACTGCTACGCTGTTTTTTCCACCAGGGTGCTCGTTAAAAGTCTTAGAGGTAATCGACTACCGATACTCAAGGCTTCGAAAAGTCTCGAGTCCGCTGGAAATATTTTAGAGATTTGCCCGTGTAAAAATGAGTGGTACATGATCACGCGTGACCAAGCGTGATAACACGTAACTACGAGCAGCAGAATTTGAATGATTCAATGGGAATGAAACATTCCAAAGAGTGTTTTCCTCACCCTACATCGCCTCGCAGTTGGCAGGCCACGCGAAGAACTCTTCGTCCGGATTTTGGAACTTTTGAAAGATTGTTATTTCCATATTGAGAAATTATTACAGGAGATCAAGCGTGGTCGTGCGTGATCACGCGTGTCCACAAGTGGGAAATTCCAAAGGTCCTATAGTTGTCCATTCTCTTGCATCTTCTCGCTTGATTCAAATATTAAATCCTTTGACGGGCTCAAATGGGCAATCCTCACTTTTTCAGATATTGCGAAAAATTCTTTCGCATAGCACACCTTTCAGCGATGGTTTTTCTTGTTACATACGGCAAATAGAGTGATCAAGAGTTTCCGTATGAATTCCTTTGTAAAAATCGGCTTTTAGGAATCGAGGAATCATCATTCAATCAAACCCCGAACAGACGCTGTATCTCCCTTTATTTCTGGCTTATTCTTCGGCGTCAAAAAATACTTGAAAACAATATGGACAACATATAATCGACGCAACGCAGTCCAAATATTGAGAATACGTACTCGAAATCTCCGTTCGATCTGGTTCTGACAATCTAAAACTGTTTTTCGCAGATGTGATTTTTTCTGAAAAATGCATTTTAAACCTCAAAGTCGCATCGAAAATCACTAGTGATCCTCCTGAAATCTGTGAAAGACTAGGCTACGGACTTGTAACTTTCAGAGGCTTATTCACGATGCATTCAAATCGGAGTGGTCAAGAAATACAGCTTTAAGCGCAAGGAATGAATGGGATTTCCGGCTCAGGAATCCACTCAAAATAAGAGTATCACATCAGAAATCGAGTCCTATCCGAACTTCGGGTACATAATCAAAAAGTTTGGACTGTATTGTGTATCGATTATATGTTGCCCGGATTGTTTCAAAGTATTTTTTTACGCCGAAGGATGAGCCCGAAATAAAGGGAGATACAGCGTCCATTCGGGGTTTAATTGGATGATGATTCCTTGATTCCAAAAGGCCGATTTTTAAAAAGGAATTCTTACGCGAACTTTTCATCACTCTATTCGCCGTATATCAAAGGGAAAACCATCGCTGGAGGATGTGCTATGCGAAAAATTTCTGCACAATATTCGAAAAAGTGAGAATTACCCATCTAAGCCCGTCAAAAATTGAATATTCGAATCAAGCGAGAAGATGCAAGAGAATGGACAACTATAGAACCTTTGAAATTTCCCACTTGTGGACACGCGTAATCACGCACGACCACGCTTGATCACCTGTAATAATTTCTCGATATGGAAACAAGAATCTTCTAAAAATTCCAAAATCCGGACAAAAAGTTCACCGCGTGGCCTGCTATCTGCGAGGCAACGCATACTGGGAAGTTACGGAAAAAAAAGTAAATAACAAATTGTTAATGAACGGGTCACTCTATCAGAATAAATCCAAACGGTATTTGGTTGATAAACTTATCCTCTATCAGGGTAAACTATTGAGATCTGTCAAGGTCATTCATAAACGAGGTACTCGCTCGGGACACAAGAAGGGATTCGGGGTCGGTAGGTATAGCCGAACTTTGAAGTCCTATAAAAAGTCGCTGGATGATCCAACGAGCCTGGAAATTGGTGTCGTGACTCATTTTGGTTGACGTAACGTGAAAATGTCACGTCAACTACATTCTTATCACTGAGCTAGTTAAAATTGTAACTTTTCGTGGGATAAAGTTAGGCAGTTGGATATGGCATTAAAAAATCAGGAAAAATCACACTATCCAAATATATGAGTATGCTGGCTGTTTGATGAGGGGTAGATTGATAGGGCGATTCATGAAGGGAGAAGGCGATATTACATAGAGCTGTAGGAACTCAGATCTGTAGGGCTGTTGAAGTGCGGTTGACTTTTGGGGGGCTTGTAGACCCTCGGTTTACTAGCCGTAAACTTCCACCGAGCCGGGTGCACTCTCTCTATACCTCAGGTATATCGATCCTTATTAACTCATCGTAAATATTCTTCATTGATCCACCATGTTATCGAAACAGTCGCAGTCAGTCCATTCTGATTTCACAACCTGATTGTTGACATCGAGAGGATCTCTTACAAACTTGATTCGAAGAAATCGGACAACTTTTACTATCAAAATTGATGATTGATGATAGCATTTCGATCGATGTCTTGATAGTTAAAGTTGCCCGATTTCTTCCATTCAAATTTGCGAGAAATCCTGTCGATGTGAGGAATCGATTGTGAAGTTTGAATCGACTGATTGAGATTATCTCGATAATCTGAGTGATCAATGATGAATGCTCACAATGGGCTTATGAAGATCGATAAACCCGAGAAGAACACCAAGTAAGCCCGGCTCATTCAAAGTTAATACTCATGAATAATGATGCGGACGGCATCACACTTTGCTGATCCATGTTTGTGCTCTCTTCTGCAAAAACGATTTCAGATAAACTTGTTTGTTGAAAACTGATTTCAATACTAATTCGATCAGACGAAAATAGTATTGAATTCAGATCCGTGAAAGTTTTAGATTAGTATTGAATTCAAATCCGTGAAAAGTCGGAGTCTCAAAACTCAATTCTGGACCAATTTAATGAGCAAAGTGCGGAAGCAAGTTGAAAAAGGGGGGGGGGGCGTACCTCGCCCCCATCATCTTTCCATGTATGAGCATAGAGGAAGACAAGTTGGATTATTCCGGAAAGCGACTAAGCTCCATATTTTGCCTATAAGATCTGTCCAAGACCGAGTTTTGAGACTCTGAAAGAAGGGTATTTAGAAAAATCAATGCGCTAAAATGCATTGAGATTGAATGCGCAGGAACTGTTTGGCACTGAGCTCGTTTAGCTGCGCAGTTTAGAAAGATGCAAGAAGTCACTTATACCGAGTTAGTAAACGCAAAGATCGTTTAAGATCGGTCCAAAGCACTTATTCATCATTCTTCATCATACCAGACACGAAAAAAAGACGCGGCAAGGTCCGACGTTGCGGATTCCTGAGATTTTCATATGGGGGCAAGTTGAGTACACCCCCTTGCACACTCGCAAGAGATCACATTTTCCGTTGATTTGAGATCGGACCCTTTTGAACCGATTTCGTCGTTTCTTATTTGATTTTTCATGTTTTTGGATGAGTTTCAAAATACGTTTAGGTACATTAGAAAATATTGAGGTGGCTTCTCAACTACCACCGACGAGATATCACTCCTTCATCAGCGTACCACTCAACTTCATTAGTGATTTATGACTCAAAATTCAAAAGTTTCATCATTTGAATGCCAAAGCAAGCATGAATCGAAGTTGACCACATTAAATGAGTCTGCTCTAGTTTCAAGAAGCGCGATCTCAATATCGAGTCATGATATCATGGCATGGGTCGCGGGAGTGCATTCTTCGAAAATAATTTTTTTAAAGTTCGAATCGTTTTTTTCATCGTTTCCAATGATAATACTTATTTTCATTGAAAGCAAAAATTTTTACATATAAATGTAGACAGCACGTATCTTCATCCTCTATTATCTATATGATGGTATGGTCATTCTTTCACGTCACATACGCATTACTAACACAAAATTGAATCAAATAGTGATACACACAAAGTCACTTGATGTACAAAGATGATCATCATTTCTATCCTGTCTAATGAAGAGGAGGAAAATTCGATTATCATGCAAATTCATCACAATCAGTATGTGATGTTGATGGAATCTGATTTCAATCCTTTTATCGCCCGAAAACTCGGACCTCTCGCGAGTATGATAGGTCCCTTATGGTTTTTGACTCATTCAGTGACATTGTCTTAGTCAGCCGAGTCCGAGCCACTGCTCGTGGTTTCTTCGGTGGAGGAGATGTCAGAATCATCTCCATCTTCATCATCAGAAGTCGTTCCATCACTGCCATCGCTGTATACACTGAAAACCGAACAAATAAATGATATTGATGATCATAAGTGTGATTGTGAGCATGAAGGGTGATAATGGTGATTCTGAGAGAAATTCATTTGACTGTCAAATGGAGAAGTAATGTGCGACAATATTTTTGATAGTGTTCAATGGGAGAAAACACATGTCCCCAAAGAGGGACAAAAGTCGTAAATGTGAAGCATTCTTTTTGATATTGCACACGTTCAGGTGGCAGGGTCAGATTTTTTGGATACTTTAGCGTTCTATTTTCAAGATTCAAGTGGGGTAGAGAACCAAGTTAGAGGCTTCAAAAGTCGCCCGTGTGGGTTTCGCGCGCTATTTACTTCCTCAAAATTACTAAAAAAAGAACATTCCACATCCTTTTCGATTAATTTCTAATTCTTACGGAGCTTGAGTAAAAATCATTTGAAGAACCAAAATCGGCATGGAAAAATACTTTTAGAGCTTAACAAGGTCAATGTAACTATTATTAATTTTTCCATAAAACTCAACTTCTAAGTCCTAAGCAGATATCGGCGACATTTTTCCTTTAAGGTACATATCGACGCCTCTTATCGAGAAGATGGTATCTCAAAACTGAATTCTGGAAGGTGGTATCTCCTATGTTAATACTATAGGAGATAGAACCTTCCAGAATTGAGTTTTGAGATACCATCTTCTCGATAGGAGGCGTCGATATGTAGATGGAGAAAAGATGGGACCTTGCACGTATTGAACTCTTATTTTTGGTCCATTAGGTGAATTTTAGAAAATCTGTAGTGAATTCTATGAAATTTCACAAATGGTTACTCCAGTTATTTACTAATATCTCGCTTCAGACGCATGCTAGTCTAAGGAAACCACTGGCATCGTGTTCAGCAGGTCAGAATATACTGGATCATGTGATTAGGATTATTTTTTGAACAATCGACAAAGAATGCCACTAAAATGATCAATTCGGAAAATTGGTGAAAAAGTCCGAAATCGGTGCTCTTTGAGAAGTCAGGTTCTTGCGGCTTAAAACAATCCTGACGTCTAGGGACACAACGGACTGCAGATTCGGTAGAGCAGTACGATGAAATCGAGTTCAGAATTTGGGATGATCACCCCTACATAGCAACTGTGGGAGCGCATTTACTACTTTTGTCCTCTGTACTGGACACATTTATATAATGCATCATCAGAATTTTCCGGGGCTACGAGATGTTACTGTTGCCAATGAGAACATTTCTGCAATGCCTTGAGTACAATGTCCATCATTTTATTTCACTCTTGAATGGAGATCCTATCCATGGCAGTCGAACAAAGTTTCGCAAAAACACGAGATTGAGACATTCTTGAAATTGTCTTCGGGAAACTGATATAATGAGAGTTTGAACCGATGCATGTCCAACTTCATTATATCTTTCATTATCGCTTTTTGCATGGTTGAAAGTACCCAAGAGATTTTCGGGGTCCAGTACATTTTGTTTCTTTCGGATACAGGCAAACTTCCGTAATCGCGTATTTGGTACTCGCGAACTTTGCTTATTCGCGGTTGATCGATTGTGACCCTGTTTTTATATTCGCGGGGATTTGCTTTAGGTATCCGCGATTGCGACTAGATCATTGTGAGAAAATTTCTTTCAAAGTTCAAATTCTGAGTGAAATACTCATACAACAGCATAGTATGTGCCTAAAAAAGCGAGAGATATTGGCTATGAGGGCATCCGAGATATCCAAGCTCATGACATTTCAGACCTTCTCTTCCCCTGAAAATCGTGGATCTACAATTTAAGATATTGAGATGATGCTGGAGCCATCCAAAGGAGACGTTGATGAGAAGAACCCTCAAACTAAGGAGGCAGTTCTTGCGGAAAATTCAATTATCAACATCATGAGATCCTCCCAACATGGAATCGATGAAGCCCTTGAGCGTATCCCTCTTATCGTGGGAGGCTTGAAACTGAAACCCGAAATTCATCTTGCTCTCGACAGTTACAAAGTGTATTAGGATAGTCATCGTCCGTCGGAACAGACTTACATGACTCATTATTTCTGACCCGAAACGAAATAAATCCAGACTATGAATAGAAGAACTCGATTATTCCACGTTTTGTGAGGACCCATTGGAGAAGATCAATCAATATTGAAAATCAGCCATTTGGTATGTTCAATAAGAACTCCAATGTGCAATTTATGGGGTTTCCGGAGGTTGGAGAACGTTACCCCTTTTCCTTTATACGCAATGCCTCTATATTCGCAGATATGGCATCCGCGATTCCCTTTCAGACCGTAATTCCCGCGAATACAGGGGCTTGCCTGTAAATCCGAGAAAGAAAGTCTCCCATAGGAGACAAAATAGTGTACGGGTTCAAAAGCTGGATAAGATCATGAGATGAATAAATGTAAAGCCATCCTAGCCCATACCTCTTTTGTGAACTGAAGGTCAAGGACACACGTAGTGTATATTTAAGAATAATATTGGAAACAAATTCAGCGTTTGAATGTCTTCCGCGAATATTATGGGGTCTCATCTACATAAATATTTATCAAATATTTAAATCATCTCGATGTTATTGGTGGGCTCTTGATGACAAAAAATTGATAGCTGTTTGTAAAGTAGAACATACCTCTTTATGATGTATTTCTTCAGCCTTTCTGGAAAAGTTCTCTTCTCCAAAAATCTCGATCTTTCATGCAACAATATGTTTGAGATCAATGGGTCGCTCTCATATATTGCTTGATGATAAACATCCAAGAGCCTGGATGCCTTGCTGTACTGCCGAGCATGCTTGGTCATATTTCTCCTGTAGAACTTATGCCAAACTTCTTGAGTATCTTCTGAAAAGTAGCATACTGGCAAAGGCAATTTCCTGGCTATTTGACAGCCATGCATCAGGAGTTTGTGGATCGTGACATCCATGAGAGCCCAGTCGTACAGTTTATAGTGATCCCAATACACTCTCCAACAGTAATTCTCAAGCATATCATAATCAACCCGCTTCTTGGTTTTGAAGAGAATGAGGATATCAGCTAAATCGCGGACGAAGCCTTCATCTAGCTTCAGAGCTTCGGCAAATTTTTTGGGATCTTTGAAACATCTCCTGGCAAGGCTGCCAGTATTCGTCGTTCCGTGTCCCTGAAGTACTTGGTCTGGTCTGAAGCGTTCCCTGACCCATTCCTTGACATTTTCTTTGTGTAACTGAAAGTCATCTGAAGGAGAGAAAGGTTAGGTTAGGTGATGAATATGACACAGCGAAATTGAAAATGTCAAGCGGATAAAGATGTTACCCTTAAAATCTCGTGTTATGGCCCATATTTCCAAATTCTTCCTGTATGACACATGTAATAGATGCTCAAAAACTTTAATCTCAGCGTGCAATAATGCTAGTCCAAGATCTAGTGACGGTGATTCTTCTTGAACGAAAAAACTTTGATCCGAATCGCCAAACTCATGAGTCGTTCTCAAACACATTGGACATCGTTGCTTTGCTGGAACCTTCAAAATATTGCTGACACATTTGCCATCAAACATCGTTAGATGGAATTCAAATGTTATCGTGACTTTATTTCCATTGGTCATTGTGAATTCGTGATCTTTGAGCATATTTATTTCACGTGTCAATCTTTCATATTCTTGAGAGATACTTTCAGGACTTTCTTTTTCAAAAGCGATTCGCACAGGACGGCAGTATCGATAGCTTGCAGGCGTTGGATTGTGCCATACATACTCATCGGAAACGAAGTCGCTTTCCGAAACTAATTGCAGTGGCGTCACACTAGTGACAAATAGGGACTGTTGCGCGTCATCATACTCATTCGCTGGATCTTCACATCCTTGCTGAGTATTTGTGTGAGCCGCTGCGCTGTCGAAGCCTCCTGAGAATATTATTTTAATTCTCTTCACAGCTTTCTTACCCCATAGAGGTGCAACTGACTCACAAAGTCTCTCTCCCGTTTTACTGGCCAATTTCTGTAAAGGAACGCGGACTTCTCGCTCAGAGCTTTGAATTCCCAATGGCAAACATTCTTGCTTAGCTTCATCCAGTATACTGTAAGGAGGATAGATGTTTCGACTTCTCTTACTCTCATTCCTTTTGATAGTGTCCTTCACCAACGCTGAATATCGTTTCTTAGTATAGCCATGCTCAAGAAAGAACGCCAAAGCTGATTCTTTGCTATGTTGGTGTATTGACTTCTTCTTCTTCTTCAATTGACCAGGCTTTTTGAAAAATTTTTCATCTTTCTTCTTCTGCCTAATGAACATTCTACAGATTCGATTAATTATTAAGGGATCATTTTCTTCTAAAATCTTTTTGTATATTTTCTGAGCCGTTTTTTGTTCAAGTGATTCACTCATTGCTTCGCCTCTCTGTTTCTTCTTCCTACCACCTCCAATACACTTTCCTTGACGTTTTTTGGGTCTACCACCCGAGTTTTTTGTTGGCCCCTGCGAGCCTGACATCACGGCTGTCGGCGTAGAAGTACCTGTAAATTGTATATGGCGGTCTGAACTAAATAGATCCTCCTAAGCAAAACTCAAGATTTAAAATGATATTTCGGATCATGAAATCTTCGCCCTATGCGGGATGATGACGCGACAATGTGAATTGATCAGGCTTATTTTTGTATCCGGTCCAAATCTCAACTCTGAGGTAAACGTAAGTTCAACTGCTATTTTTGACCCGGACGACATAACTACATTAATTTTTCAAACGCGAAAAGAAACGTCTACTTGGTTTTTTGTGAGAAGCCTTTGAATTTTCACTTGTCTATCTCACAACCCCAGCAGAATCGACAATCAGGAATCAACGAGTATAATAGTCCGAGTACAGAGAATATCACGTGTAAATGAATTATCAAGTTCACCTTGACTAGGCCCCGGGTGATTCTCAACTTTAGTACCATCATTCTCCTTCGTCGAACTCATCTCGAACAATCAGCATATATCTCAAAAAGGCGTCGGTGGTTATCTGGAAAAAAATAATATTCACGGAGCCTTTCACATGTGTTGGACGGCAATAGATCCACGGCATTTTGGTCAAATGACAAGATGGGATTTATGGTCATAGTTTTTTTCAAAAAACTAGCATTTATTGCAATACGATTGTATGGTACTGAAACAAAAACTCCTACACGTGCATAGGAAACAGTTTAATAATCCATCAGAGGAACGGGTAGAATAATATTCCAGATACTTGCAAGCTGAGTTCAAGATATTATGAATATTTTAGAGATCAGAAACACTAAAATGGTGAGTATTTGAGAATCCGTAACTACACAAGTGATTCAATTCTAGGTGTCAAGCCAGTAAATCTCGATGTTCACCGATAGACATGCGCTATTTTCAACAGTCCGCGATAACATTCAACAAGAGCATTAGGAAAGGCAGAAAAAGCAAGCAATATTCTGAGTTCCAGAATATCACTTGAACTTGTGGAATAAAGACCGACTAAATAAATTCAAGGAATTGCATCGATGACTCAAAAAATGACAGTTAGAGTGATCTAGATTTATTCAAAATCGCGTTTGCATTCGCAGATTCCAGGAATCTTTTCACGCCATACGCCATGTGAGATATTTTCACGCCACTAGTATAATTCTTTTTTAATTTCTCGATCCGAATCTGATCTGCGCAGTGAGACTCGGCACAATCGATTTCTTTGTTCTTGAGCCTCTTCAATTCCTCGCTTGAAGAGTTTGATAATTATTCTAGAAGTGACTTATTCTAGTAATTTACAAAAATAACCGTATCTTGCATCTTTTTCGTATAATGGCAATAACTTTATTCTTAATCGTCCAGAAAAACTGTGTGCACACGGGTGAATCTTGCAGCTCACTCTGCAGCTCTCTACGTGCAGGAGAGTTCTTCAAGTGAAATTTGATTAGATGCAGAAGAAAGATAGATAATCTACGATATGACAAATTAGGGTGCATCCTGTAGCCATCTAAAAAGAAAAAATCATATTTTTATCACACGAGCTCGGAATGTGCCCAATAGCGCCACGGCGTAGGCTTGCGAAATGTTGTATATTGCGAATCATTACCGACTGAGGTGACGTTA
>JAPYYZ010004839.1:0-10210 GCA_030522705.1 Eretmocerus eremicus
GGACGCGATGATACAGCGTGTGACCTGTGATATATGACCCGTGGGACCTCGTGGAACCTCGTGAGACCTCGTGGGATCTCGTGTGATGTCATGGGCTTTCGTGGGACCTCGTGGGACCTCGTGGGACCTCGTGGGACCTCGTGGGATCAGCGTGGAACGCGATGATACAGCGTGTGACCTGTAATATATATGGCCTTGGGACCTCGTGGAACCTCGTGGGACCTCGTGGATCAGCGTGGGACGCGATGATACAGCGTGGGACCTGTGATATATGACCCGCGGGACTCCGTGAGACCTCATTTGATGCCATGGGACCTCGTGGGACCTCGTAGGATCAGCGTGGGACGCGATGATACAGCGTGGGACCTGTGATAAATGACCCGTGGGACCTCTTGCGACCTCGTAGGACAACATGGGGTCTTGTGGGATCAGCGTGGGACCTGTGAAATATGACCCGTGGGACCTCTTGCGACCTCGTGGGACGCCATGGGGTCTTGTGGGATCAGCGTGGGACCTGTGGAATATGACCCGTGGGACCTCGTGGAACCTCGTGGCACCTTGTGGGACCTCGTGGGACGCCATGGGACCTCGTGGGACCTCGTGGGATCTCGTGGGATCAGCGTGGGACATGATGATACAGCATGAGTTCTGTGATACATGACCCGTGGGATCTCGTGGGACCTCGTGGGACCTCGTGGAACCACGTGAGACGCCAAGAGACCTCGTCGGACCCGCGTGATACGAGAGATCGTGGGAGGTCCCACGGGTGATATGTCACAGGTCCCACGTCATATTATCGCGTTCCACGCTGACCCCACGAGGTCCCACGGGGTCCCACGGATCTTATAACACAGGTCCCACGCTATATCATCGCGTCTCACGCTGATTCGACAAGGTCCCGAGAGGTCCCATGGCGTCCCATGAGGTCTCACGAGGTCCCACGGGTCATATATCACAGGTCACACGCTGTATCATCGCGTCCTACGCTGATCCCACGAGGTCCCGAGGCGTCCACGAGGTCCGACGAAGTCCCACGGGTCATATACCACAGGTCCCACGCTATAATCTTGCGTCTCATGCTGATCCCACGAGGTTCCACGAGGTCCCATGGCGTTCCATGAGGTCTCACGAGGTCCCACGAGGTCCCACGGGTCATATATCACAGGTCCCTTGCTATATCATCGCGTCCCACGCTGACCCCACGAGGTCCCATGGCGTCCCCGAGCCCTGCTGTAAGAGATGGATTGGAACGGATTGGAAAATGTCTTATCCGTTCGAATGCTGGATGTGGAACACGATTTCCGCGATTCAAACGGATTGCGATAACTCCAATCCGGATCAATTCGTTCGATTCAATGCAGTTTTGGAGCATTCAGACGGAGTGATGAATCCATTTCTACGCTGTTCATCGGCATTGGATGGAGACGGATTGCCAATACGTTTCAATGCCGCAAATCAGCATTGACCATGCTCAATCCAATCCAGATCAATGCAATCCAATCCGGCTCAATGCAATCCAATCCGCCTCAATGCTGTTCATCGGCATTGGATGGAGACGGATTGCCATTCCGGTCGAATACTGCAAATTGGCATTGACCATGCTCAATCTAATCCGGATCGATCCAATCCAATCCATCTCGATGCAATCCAATCCGCCTCAATGCTGTCCATCGGCATTGGATGGAGACGGATTGCCAATCCGACTCAATGCTGCGAATTGGCATAGACCATGCTCAATCCAATCCGGATCAATCCAATCCAATCCGCCTCGATGCAATCTAATCCGCCTCAATGCTGTTTAGCGGCATCAGATCGAGACGGATTGCCAATCCGGTTCAATGCTGCAAATCGGCATTGACCATGCTCGATCCAATCCGGATAAATCCAATCCAATCCGCCTCAATGCTGTTTATCGGCATTGGATAGAGACGGATCCCCAATCCGGTTCAATGCTGCAAATCGGCATCGACCATGCTCAATCCAATCCGGATGAATGCCGTCCAATCCGCCTCGATCCACTCCGATGCCAAGAGATAGTTTAGGAGTGATCACCCCGGAAGATCCAATCCGCTTCAAAGCTGTTCAGGGGCATTGGATGAACATCGATGGTCAATCGTGTTCAATCCGCAGATTCGGTATTGGGAACACTCTATGACCAGTACAGCCCAGATAACGTGATCATTCCTATACATATTCATTACATATAGGCTCTTATAACTATCGCGCCTCAGGTATTAACGCAACTATAGAGATTTGATCTGTTCATAAGTCTTATATACGGATCGAATTCATGGTTGACCGCTTGCGAGAGAACGATTTCATTAGGAATCCATACAGTCCATGAGGGAACAGGGAACGCCACCAAGAGGGAGTCACTTGAAATACATATTCCCTGGGAACGAATCCAGATGAATCCGATCCGATCCGCCTCAATGCAATCCAATCCGCCTCAATGCTGATTATCGGCATTGGATGGAGACGGATTGTCGATCCGGTTCAATGCTGCAAGTCGGCATTGACCATGCTCAGTCCAATCCGGAAGAAACCAATCCAATCCTCCTGAATGCTGATTATCGGCATTGGATGGGGATGGACTGCGAAGCCGGTTCAATGCTGCAATTTGGCATTGACCATGCTCAATCCAACCCGGATCAATCCAATCCGATCTGTCTCAATGCAAAACAATCCGCCTCAATGCTGTTGATCGGCATAGGATGGAGACGGGATGCCAATCCGGTTCAATGCTGCAAGTCGGCTCTGACCATGCTCAATCCAATCCGGATCAATCCAATCCAATCCGCCCCAATGCAAAACAATCCGCCTCGATGCTGTTTAACGGCATTGGATGGGGACGGATTGCGATCCGGTTCAATGCTGCAAGTCGGCATTGACTATGCTCAATCCAATCCGGATCAATTCAATCCTATCCGCCTCAATGCTGTCCATCGGCATTGGATGGGGACGGATTGCCAATCCGGTTCAATGCTGCGAATCGGCATTCATCATGCTCAATCAAACGGGTCAATCCAATCCAATCCGCCTGAATGCTGATTATCGGCATTGGATGGGGACGGACTGCCAATCCGGTTCAATGCTGCAATTTGGCATTGACCATGCTCAATGCAACCCGGATCAATCCAATCCGATCTGCCTCAATGCAAAAAAATCCGCCTCAATGCTGTTGATCGGCATAGGATGGAGACGGGATGCCAATCCGGTTCAATGCTGCAAGTCGGCATTGACCATGCTCAATCCAATCCGGATCAATCCAATCCAATCCGCCGTAATGCGATCCAATCCGCATCAATGCAATCCATCCCCCTGAATGCTGTTCATCAGCATTGCAAGGGGACGGATCGCCAATCCGGTCCGATGCTGCAAATCGGCATTGACCATACTCAATCCAATCCGGATCAATCCAATCCAATCCGCCTCAATGCTGTTTATCGGCATTGGATGGGGACGGACTGCCAATCCGGATCAATGCTGCAAATCGGCATTGACCATGCTCAATCCAATCCGGATCAATCGAATCCATTCCGCCTTAATGCAATCCACTCCGCATCGATGTAATCCAAACTCCCTCAATGCTGTTCATCGGCTTTGGATGGAGACGGATTGCCAATCCGGTACAATGCTGCAAGTCGGCATTGACCAGGCTCGATCCAATCCGGAGCAATTCAATCCCCTCCGCCTCGATGCAATCCAATCCTTCTAAATGCTGTTCTTCGGCATTGGATGGAGACAGATTGCCAATCCGATCCAATGCTTCATGTCGGCATGGATCATGCCCAATCCATACCAGATCAATCCAATCCCATCCACCTCGATGCAATCTAATCCGCCTCAATGCTGTTAATCGGCTCCGGATGTAGACGGATTGCCAATCCGGTTCAATGCTGCGAATCGGCATTGATCATGCTCAATTCAATCCGGATCAGTGCTGATTATCGGCATTGAAGGCGACTGATTTCCGATCCGGTTCAATGATGGAAAACGGCATTGACCATGCTCAGTCCAATCCGGATTAATGCTGATAATCGGCATTGAAGGGGCCGGATGGACAATCCGGTTCAATGCTGCAAATCGGCATGAACCATGCTCAATACAATCCGGATCAATTCAATCCAATCCGCCGTGATGCGATCCAATCCGAATCAGTGCAATCCAATCCGCCTGGATGCTGTTCATCAGCATTGGATGGGGACGGATCGCCAATTTGGTTCAATGCTGCAAGTCGGCATTGACCATGCTCAGTCCAATCCGGATGAATCCAATCTCATCCGCCTGAATGCAAAGCAATCCGCCTCAATGCTGTTTATCGGGATGGATGGAGACGGATTGCCAATCAGGTTGAATGCTGCGAGTCGGCATTGACTATGCTCAGTCGAATCCAGATCAATCCAATCCAATGTGCCTCAATGCAGAACAATCCACCTCAATGCTGTTTATCGGCATTGGATGGAGACGGATTGCCAATCCGGTTCATTGCTGCGAATCGGCATTGACCATGCTCAATGCGATCCGGATCAATCCAATCCAATCCGCCGTAATGCGATCCAATCGGCATCAATGCAATCCATCCCCCTGAACGCTGTTCATCAGCATTGCAAGGGGACGGATCGCCAATCCGGTTCAATGCTGCAAATCGGCCTTGACCATACTCAATCCAATCCGGATCAATCCAATCCAATCCGCCTCAATGCTATTTATCGGCGTTGGATGGAGACGGACTCCCAATCCGGTTCAATGCTGCAAATCGGCATCGACCATGCTCCATCCGATCCGGATGAATGCCGTTCATTCTGCCTCGATCCACTCCGATGCCAAAAAATAGTATAGAAGTGATCGCCCCGGAAGATCCAATCCGCTTCAAAGCTGTTCAGAGGTTCTGGATGAACATCGATGGTCAATCGGGTTCAATCCGCAGTTTCGGTATTGGAAACACTCTATGACCAGTACGGCTCAGATAACGTGATCATTCCTATACATATTCATTACATATACGCTCTTATAACTATCGCGCCTCAGGTATTAACGCAACTATGGAGATTCGATCTGTTCATCAGTCTTATATACGAATGGAATTCATGGTTGACCGCTTGCGAGAGAACAATTCCATTAGGAATCCATACAATCCATGGAGGAACAGGGAACGCCACCAAGAGGCAGTCGCTTGGAATACATATTCCCTGAGAACGAATCCAGAGGAATCCATTCCAATCCGCCTCAATGCAATCCAATCCGCCTCAATGCTGTTTATCGGCATTGGATGGGGACGGATTGCCATTCCGGTTCAATGCTGCAAGTCGGCATCGACCATGCTCAGTCCAATCCGGATGAATCCAATCCAATCCGCCTCAATGCAAAACAATCCGCCTCAATGCTGTTCATCGGCATTGGATGGGGACGGATTGCCATTCCGGTTCAATGCTGCAAGTCGGCATTGACTATGCTCAATCCAATCCGGATCAATCCAATCCAATCTGCCTCAATGCAAAACGATCCGCCCCAATGCTGTTGATCGGCATTGGATGGAGACGGGATGCCAATCCGGTTCAATGCTGGAAGTCGGCATTGACCATGCTCAATCCAATCCGGATCAATCCAATCCAATCCGCCTCAATGCTGTCAATCGGCATTGGATGGAGACGGATTGCCAATCCGGTCCAATGCTGCGAATTGGCAATCATCATGCTCGATTAAATCCGGATCAATCCAATCCAATCCACCTGAATGCTGATTATCGGCATTGGATGGGGACGGATTGCCATTCCGGTTCAATGCTGCGAATCGGCATTGACTATGCTTAATCCAATCCGGATCAATCGAATCCATTCCGCCTTGATGCAATCCAATCCGCATCGATGCAATCCAAACTCCCCCAACGCTGTTTATCGGCATTGGGTGGAGACGGATTGCCAATCCGGTACGATGCTGCAAATCGGCATGGACCATGCTCAATATGATCCGGATCAATCCAATCCAATCCGCCTGAATGCTGTTCATCAGCATTGGATGGGGACGGATCGCCAATTCGGTTCAATGCTGCAAGTCGGCATTGACCTTGCTCACTCCAATCCGGATGAATCCAATCCCATCCGCCTGAATGCGAAACAATCCGCCTCAATTCTGTATATCGGGATGTAAGGAGACGGATTGCCAATCCGGTTCAATGCTGCGAGTCGGCATTGACTATGCTCAGTCCAAACCGGATCAATCCAATGTGCCTCAATGCAAAACAATCCACCTCAATGCTGTTTATCGGCATTGGATGGAGACGGATTGCGAATCCAGTTCAATGCTGCGAATCGGCATTGACCATGCTCAATTAAATCCGGATGGATGCCGTTCAATCCGCCTCGATCCACTCCGATGCCAAAAAAAAGTATAGGAGTGATCGCCCCGGAAGATCCGATCCGCTTCAAAGCTGTTCAAGGGCATTGGATGAACATCGATGGTCAATCGGGTTCAATCCGCAAATTCGGTATTGGGAACACTCTATGACCAGTACAGCTCAGATTACGTGATCATCCCTATACATATTCATTACATATACGCTCCTATAACTATCGCACCTTAGGTATTAACGCAACTATGGAGATTCGATCTATTCATCAGTCTTATATATCAACGGAATTCATGGTTGACCGCTCGCGAGAGAACAATTCCATTGGGAATCCATACAATCCATGGAGAAACAGGGAACGCCACCAAGAGGCAGTCGCTTGGAATACATATTCCCTGAGAACGAATCCAGATAAATCCAATCCAATCCGCCTCAATGCAATCCAATCCGCCTCAATGCTGTTTATCGGCATTGGATGGGGACGGATTGCCAATCCGGTTCAATGCTGCGAGTCGGCATTGACCATGCTCAGTCCAATCCGGATGAATCCAATCCAATCCGCCTCAATGGCAAAACAATCCGCCTCAATGCTGTTTATTGGCATTGGATGGGGACGGATTGCCAATCCGGTTCAATGCTGCAAGTCGGCATTGACCTTGCTCAGTCCAATCCGTATGAATCCAATCCAATCCGCCTCAATGCAAAACAATCCGCCCCAATGCTGTTGATCGGCATTGGATGGAGACGGGATGCCAATCCGGTCCAATGCTGCGAGTCCGCATCGACCATGCTCAATCCAATCCGGATCAATTCAATCCAATCCACCTCAATGCTTCCAATCGGCATTGGATGGAGACGGGATGCCAATCCGGTTCAATGCTGCGAATCGGCATTCATCATGCTCAATCAAATCCGGATCAATCCAATTCAATCCACCTCAATGCTGTTTATCGGCATTGGATGGAGACGGATTGCCAATCCAGTTCAATGCTGCGAATCAGCATTGACCATGCTGAATGCGATCCGGATCGATCCAATCCAATCCGCCGTAATGCGATCCAATCCGCATCAATATAATCCAATCCGCCTGAATGCAGTTCATCAGCATTGCATGGGGACGGATCGCCAATCCGGTTCGATACTGCGAATCGGCATTCATCATGCTCAATCCAATCCGAAGCAATCCAATCCAATCCGCCTGAATGCTGATTATCGGCATTGGATGGGGACGGATTGCTAATCCGGTTTTATGCTGCAAATTGGCATTGACCATGCTCAATCCAATCCGGATCAATCGAATCCATTCCGCCATGATGCTACCCAATCCGCATCGATGCAATCTAATCCGCCTCAATGCTGTTCATCGGCATTGGATGGAGACGGATTGTCAATCCGGTTCAATGCTGCGAGTCGGCATTGACCAGGCTCGATCCAATCCATCCCGCCTCGATGCAATCCAATCCGCCTTAATGCTATTCATTGGCATTGCAAGGAGACGGATTGCCAATCCGGTCCAATGCTGCAAGTCAGCATCGATCATGTTCAATCCAATCCGGATAAATCCAATCCAATCCGCCTCGATGCAATCCAATCCGCCTCAATGCTGTTTATCGGCTTCGGATTAAGACGGATTCCCAATCCGGTTCAATGCTGCGAATCGGCATTGATCATTCTCAATTCAATCCGGATCTATGCTGATTATTGGCATTGAAGGGGACTGATTCCCGTTCCGGTTCAATGCTGAAAATCAGCATCGACCATGCTCAGTCTAATCCGGATTAATGCTGATTATCGGCATTGAAGGGGACGGATTGACAATCTCGTTCATTGCTGCAAATCGGCATTGACCATGCTCGATCCAATCCGGATCAATGCAATTCAATCACCTCAATGCAATCCGATCCGGATCAATGTCGATCATCCGCAACGAATGGGGACGGATTGCCTATCCGGTGGAATGCTGCAAATCGGCATTACCCATGCTCAGTTGAATTCCGATCAATGCTGATTATCGGCATTGGAGGGGATGGATTTCTAATCCGGTTCAATGCTGAAAATCGGCATTGACCATGCTCAGTCCAATCCAGATCAATGCTGATTATCGGCATTGATGGGGACGTTTTGCCAATCCGGTTCAATGCTGGAATCGGCATTGACCATGCTCGATTGAATCCGGATCGATGCATCCCCATCCGCCTCAATGCAATCCAACCCGGATCAATGCCGATTCTCAGCATTGAACGAGATTCACAATCCGTCTCCATGCGATGCCAATACACAGCGTTGAGGCGGATTGGATTGGATTTAGGCGAATCGAATCGCATTGATCCGGATTGGATCGAGCACTGTCAATGCCGATTCCCAGCATTGAACCGGATTGGCAATCCGTCTCCTTCTGATGCCGATAATCAGCATTAATCCGGATTGGATCGCATTGAGGTGGATCGGATTGCATTGGTCCGGATTGGATTAAGTATGGACACTGCCGATAATCAGCTTTGATCCGGATTGGATCGGGCATGGTCAAGGCCGATTTTCAGCATTGAACCAGATTGGCCATCCGTCTCTATTCAATGCCAATGAACAGCTTTGAGGCGGATTGGATTGGATTGAAGCGGATTATATGCATTGATGCTGATTGGATCAAGCCTGGTCAATGCTGATTTTCAGCATGGATCCGGATCGGATCGAGCATGGTCAATGCCGATTTCCAGCATTGAACCGGATTGGCTCCGTCCCCTCCTGATGCCGATAAACAGCATTGAGGCGGATTCGATCGCATTGAGGTGGATCGGACTGCGTTCATACGGATTGGATCGAGCATGATAAATGCTGATTTGCAGCATTGAACCGGATTGGCAATCCGCCCCCATTCAATGGCGATAATCAGTATTGATCTGGGTTGGATTGAGTATGGTCAATGCCGATTCGCAGCATTGAACCGGATTGGCAATCCGTTCCTATTGAATGCCGATAAACGGCATTGATCCGGATCCGATTGAGCATGGTAGATGCCAATTTTCAGCATTGAACCGAATTGTTGATCAGTCTCCTTCCAATGCCGATAATCAGCCTTGCTCCGGATTGGATTGAGCATGGTCAATCCCGATTCTCAGCTTTGAACCAGATTGTCAATCCGTTGTGACGTGGCGAGTCACGGGCCCCTTGCCCGCACCTCTCCCCGTCCCATGTCGATTCACCGGCGACGGCTCCGCGAGACGCGCAACGCATACGCGCTGCTCGTCGGCCGTCGCAGGTGCATCGTCAGCGTTTCTGACGAACTTCCGCGCCCTCCCCCAGGTACTGCTCCGCGGCTCGCCTCGTGGTGGTCGTCGACGAGCTGCGCGGCGGGCAGACCGCTCCAGCCAACCTTCTTGTTCACACACTCTCCCTCGAGTCTCTTACGTCCATAAAGTCACTTTCCACTCCTGAATCACTCGTGTTCCTTCTGGAGATATAACCTTCCCACGTTACAGCCTCTTCTTGGTGCTAGGTGGGGTAGTTTCCCGCAAGTTTACTTTCGGAAAAGTGCAAAAACAAATTTTTTTCCAATTCGGGCAATTTTGCTGCTTGAAGTTTCGCGCGAGAGTGTCGTGGAAATCAGACTTGGATAGATCAAGAGCTCGAGCCAAGTGGCCTCATCCCATCATCAACACCAGTTACGAAGAGAGAATGGCTGCCGAATTTAACGGGACGGAAACAGACAGCCGATTTCTGCCCACCCAGCCCACCCGTACACGTCATGCAGATCACCAGCAGTGAGCACCAGCCAACATCATTCAGCGACGAGAGAGACGGCTAATCGAGTCACTTTCATCGTCATCGGTGGTCGCTTGAATCAACGATGGATGCGCAGTCACA